>JAQFXW010005383.1:0-10434 GCA_034693945.1 Dendrobaena attemsi
TTATTACCCTATTCCTATCATCATTAGAGACCATTGGTTGACTCACAGCAGCTGCTGCTGCAGGAACTGAAGAGACACAAGAGCATCATAGCCACTGTCTGCAACTGCTCTTCCACCCACGTCTGAAGTAGTATCTGTCGTCAGTTGGAGAGTGCGTGTACTGCTGTCATGACCTATGACCTCGATCTCATCAGTGGCTCCTACATCGCTGGTTGGTTCCTTTAAGAACAAAAGTGTAACGTAAGGTGAATAAATAAATTATGTAAAGTAGAGTAACTTCTGCCTCCCACATAACAATGCAGCAGAAGTACATATTTGTTAGAGAATTTCGATCTTAAACGTACATCGATTGGACAGTAATAGGCACATACAATGTCATACATGCATTTCAATTTATCAGCCACACCTCCACTATCCATCCAGATACTAGTACCAATCTCTACCCAATTATTTCAAAATCTCCAATCACTACTTGCACTGTGTTCTCAAACTTATCTAAATCACACTGTACCTCAGTTCTGAAAATCTGAAAGAAATTGCTTGAATTTTGCACATTTTTGGTTTCTCTGTAATGGCCTATATACCACCTTTGGCTTGCATCCTAGAACTCCTCAGATTTCCCCTCTGGCACTCTCTCATTTGGGGTTGTTTCTTTTGAACAGAAGAAACAATTCGTGTTCCTATTAAACAAGCTGACAAGTTGTCTAAACTGACAATTTTCTGCAGCAGGCGTAAAGAATTAAAGTCTAGGATTGATTGTGATTTCGAAAACGTGGTCTTGAGATGCCAGATCGCAGATCGGGCTGAATTTAACTACTGAATCTCATCGGATCAATTCATTGAAAAATGAGCAAGGTCGAGGTCATAATAGGTTTCTATAGAAACAACCATGCATCGCATTACATCTTATGAGATACAGCCAAGCATAATTTTATACCATGATTATCATCACATGCAGTACTAGACATGATTAATGGTACGTGAGAGAGACATTCAAATTACTTGCTCTGCTCTGATAACATGCTTAGCAGCAGAAACTAAGAGGCTGAATGGCCTGACCTCTTTTGGAGACTGAAGGCCTTCACCTTTGACCTCATTACTCTCTCCACCATCAGTCACAGCAGAAGGTGAAGCAGGCTTCTCTCTCCGTTGCTCTTCATCTATTGTTGGTGATGCAATTCTCAACTCGGTGCTTTCCTGTGATGGTGCCTCATCTTTGAGATTATCCTCCGCATCAACTGGAGGTAGGTCTAGTGCCTGCTCTTCCTCTTCCTCCTCATCCTCTTCCGTTTCCACGGCAACCACGCTCCTCTCGTCTTCCTCCTTAGGTTCGTCATCGTTTCCTGGTTCAGGGCTGGAGGCTTGTCCAGATAATTCAGTAATATCCTAAGAAAGAAAAAGTGCTTCCATAGTAGATCCCCGCCAGCAGAGAAACCCTTGCATGAAGAAAGACCACTCTATTAAGAAAAGAAAAGTAAACCAAATGCCATACAAACTCGTTCTCGGGTACATATTAACTGAGAAAGAAACTAATAATTGGCTGTTAGTATAACTATAACTACAAGATAATAAATGGATTTTTGCGGGGCATGGTAGCATAGTGGTGAAGGTCGCCGCCTTGCAACCGAAGGGTTGCAGATTCGAATCCCACCCGCCGTATAAGGACCTTAAGCAAGTCCTTCACTCACAATTGCTTGAGGCGCTTCGACGTGTTGACTCCGACGCACCTCCGTCGTCATCCAGGCTGTGATCGGGACAGCCTCTGAGTAGTAAATGGACTTGAAGGGTCGGTATAGAAATATGTTCATAAATAAATAAATAAACTGCATTAGCAATATGCCATTTCTAAGAAACTCATTAACCTTTATTATTCGTTATAGTGGGCCTATTAGTATTCTTACTAAAATGTATTATAAAGCGCCACTATGAGAGGACTTGCTTAAGGTCAATTGATGGCATGGGTCAAAGTTCATATAGATAATGGATGGTTGAGCCTCTACTCTTATCACTACAAAGTCAAGGACTCGAATCAATTAATTGAAACTTTAAACTGTTATGGTAGACAAGAGTACTGGAAATTAAGGCAAAGCTTGTCAGGCAAGGTTTGATCATGCTATATAGTTCTACAAGCTGTAAAAATAACGTTAGGCATAAAAATTGCAATAAATAATGCAACAAAACATATAATCTGGTAATTAGACGGTCAAACCTCTGTTATGGACTGTCCACCTGAATGTCCAGCATGGCTGTGCTGTGCTTCGGTCAATTCGGACAACACCAGCTGACTCAATTTTATCCACTCCTCACATTCCGCCTGCAACCAAGTACGTAAGCATGTAAGGTAATTGTACTTGCCAACTGATACAAACCACTCGAAAGCGTTCTTTAGTAGATGTTATATAAAATACACCTCTAAATCATTTACGTAACAACTACCAGTTGTTGAAACCTCGGGTGAAAAGATCTTGCATTTCTTACGTTGAGTCTTCGTAGTTCGCTGTGCTCATAGGCCGCGCTCTCCTCCTGCGCTTCTAATCTGCGCTGCATCTCTGACGAAACGAAAAGACTGCAGCATCTGACAAACAACAAACAGTACTTGCCCCATGACCTTGTGCCTTACTTACATCGACTAACGTTGAGCTCCAGGCAGCAGAGCTACAGATGAATTTATTTCACAGTTCTGTTTGCTGTGTCAGTTATCTTGGACATTATCAAGGTCCATTGGCATCAGTACAGGAGAGGCAAGATGGGGGCAAGCTAAATGAAGCAGTGATTATATGGAGTGAAATAAAATCGAATATGTTAGAGGATTAAACCAGCAGATATTTATGATATATGGAATGTGAAATGCGAATAATTATGCTATTTAAAAAAAGGCCATAAAAAATTATCATACCCAACCTTACCTATAATACCTATCCTAACCTCATGTTACTCAGTATCTCTGTCATGTCCTGCTATTGAGCTCAGTCTGACCTTCCCAGATTCTGCCTGGCATCAGGACAGACAAGTGGCAATTGTGTCATTAAACAATCTGGTCGTTTGTTTGGGACAGAGAAGTTTGAAGATCTACAGTTCTGCATTACATAATATAAACTCTATCATTTAACTGCATAATTCTCGAATATATCTTTTACAAGAAGCCTGATAAAGTAGTAAGATGGTCATGAATCGCACACATGCAGTGTTTGAGAACTAACGCAACAATGTATTTGGTGAATTCGCTCAGCTGAATGGCAATCGTGTTCGACTTGTCCTGCAGCTCAGACTTTGTCATCCGATAGAAAAGTTCGGCTTCTTTCGCTTCGGCAGACAACTGCTTGTGATCTGGTGCAAGGCCCATCAGCGCTTGTGTCATCCAGTGAATAAGAGACTTGTGCAGGATGTAAACCTGTGAATGATACATCATTTCATATACCTTTGAAAGACTTTAGCACATTAGTATTCAAATGCTACAGGTAAGTTTCTCCATCCGATAATGCTTTGTTAGCGATAAATTATTTTGTGTGATGATGCAATAACAAAAACATGCCAAAATCGAGTAATATAATATGAGATTATGTACATAAGTAAGGTATAAAAGTGAGATAACGTCAGAACGTTCACCAGGTCAGATACCATAGTTCAGAAGATAACTCAATATACACTGGAAACTTGGATATGCTCAATGGACTATTATTATAGTCTTAGTCTATTGCAACTATCTAACTGACACAAATGCAACAAGAGACTATTCAACTTGCAAGAGAGCCGAGAATAATAACATCCAAAGAAGAGAGAAAGAAAACGAACATGTTTAGATGGTCACTTAGAAATCAGGTTACCTGGTTAGGCTCAGCTGAAAGTTATCATTACTTAATGAAATACATAAAAGTATTAAGTGAATCAAATCAAATCAAATCATTATTTATTGCAATCCCAAAAAACAACAATGCCATGATATGCATTCTGAACAATCAAAACATAAATACCATGCAGGATAGCAAAGGGAACCCCGAAGTGACATTAGTCCCGAAAGGTAGGGAGGTCCCCATGCCATTTAGATCAATTCAAAGTAATGAATGGCAGGATCACATTTTTCAAGAAACAAACAGAAATAATTAACAAAGGAGAAACTTAACTAAAGCCTTAAATATCACCTTAACTAATGCGGTAGGATGAGTTCATTTTGTTAAGCTGGGAAGAATGTTGAAAATAGGCTCTGGTGTTATTTCACTTAATATAAGTGAGGCAATTCCTTTGAGCGATGCATATATCAGATTAGCCCGCCTGTATCTGGTAAGACAAGAGAAAGATGTTTGCCAGCCGACCTGATCTGATAGTTTGGCATCTTCGCTGTCAATGCTGTGCGCCGTGGCAGTCACCCACTTGTTAACAGCACGCAGTACGTCTGATATCTCAACACTGAAACAGAAGCAGTTTCACATCATAGCAAAATCTAGCACATAATACTTTTCATAACAGAAAAGTCTGGCACATACTTTTCATAACAGAAAAGTCTGGCAGGTCATACAGCAGGTAAATAACCTTATTCCGTTCACAGATTTTAAGGTGTTTTGGCACGTTGAATTAAACAAATTAGTAAACAAAAATTAAATGCAGAAAGCACATACACTAGACACTCATAATAAAATCGATAGCTAACACAATTTCTGTCCAAGGCGAAGTGCTAGTGCCTCTCCTTCTTTTACTCACTTTTCTTTAACTTACCTGCCTTCACTGTACCTCACTTAACAAGAAAAGACAAGCAGCAGACAAGACAGCACTCATGAATAAACGGATGACATGCGCTTGGCTTTCGAACAGCGCTCCAGAATGTTTTAATATATATAATGACTATGATTACGGTCTGAGAACTCACACATGGCTGTCGCCATCAGTCTTCTTCAGAGCGTCATCCAACACTGAACGTCCGATGTTCTTGATGGCTTCAGTTAGCGCCACGCCCCAGTCGTCCAGTGAGTCAAAGAACTGCATCCACTGCTGCGACGTCAGAGAGACGGAGTCTAGAAGAGACGTACTCAGACGCACGTCCCATGCCTCGATGTTGTTGGCAACGTGAAGCAACCGACCGGCAACACCTGCAGGCAACAACAAGCAACTGAAATCATTGTCAAGTCAAAGTCACAGTCAGAAGTCACTGTCAAAAGAGTCAATATCAAACTTGTCATGTCACAGACAAAGTGACTGACCTTAAATAAGAACATTGTGATGTCCAACACCAAATCCATGTCAAATTATGTCATCAGTGTATGATTGTATAATAAAAACCTGCACAGGACAAGGACACTACTACTAACCGTTTTCTCCAGTGACACGGTTTTCAAACTGCCGCAGCAACAAATCGACTTGCTGGAACACACAGCAACAGCAATCCGTAAAATAAATTAACAATCAATCACCATCTCACCCAACCATTTAATCAATCACCAGATCCATTAATTCAATCATTTCTCATTCACAAGAATATCACTATTGTAATCATATCCAAACACAAAGCAGAAACTGTTTAGAAGCGTTTCTAGTGTGCAAGGCCCTGCGAAAAGAAAATGGTCTTGAAGACAGATAGCGAGGAGGATAGACTGCCAGAAAGAATTGAAGAAAAAACAGAGGGAGAAAATGTTCAATCAAAAAGAGAGCGACAGACCAATAGAAGTAAAAGAGCGAGATTGATTCATAGTTGTTCTGGTGCGGGAACCAAAAGATTGAGGCTATTGGAAGCTGATCTCAATAGATTACGATAATTGTGCTGTTACCATGCTGAAAAAAGTATTAGTTTCTCATTGCTTCAAGTCAGATAGCTGCAGTTAAGAAATTGTTTTTGGTTCATAAATGGGTATCTAAATAAGAAAATTATTGAAAAAATGTGAAAGGCCAAACCATAATTACATTGAGCAATGCACCATATTTCTTTTGAAACCCCTTTAGTATTGTTTCACGAGAATCCTCAAGTGGCAGTATTGAAACAAAATAACCTGAAGACTTGCTAAATTATCAACAATCATAGTAGGAGCTTTAAGAATCAAGTTTGATCACCGGGTTAGTGTTAATCATGAGTGATTGACATTGGTGGGTGGAGCTATAAGAATCAAGTTTGATCACCTGGTTGGTGTCAATCATGAGTGATTGACATTGGTGGGTGGAGCTAAAAGAATCAAGTTTGATCACCTGGTTGGTGTCAGTCATGAGTGATTGACATTGGTGGGTGGAGCTAAAAGAATCAAGTTTGATCACCTGGTTGGTGTCAATCATGAGTGATTGACATTGGTGGGTCGAGCTTTCCGATGGTTGATGTCTGTTGAACAGTCGAAGTGCACAGTTCGTCCACTGAGAGACCTTTGTTTGTGAATCCTTCAAGATATCTTGTTTGTTGAGAACGATGTCACCTCCAAACTTATCATTTACGCTGGACAGAGCCTGTTCAATTAAAATAATTTATAAGCGAAATTTAAAATTCAAAAATACCGATTCAGTGATTCCAAAAAGATGCCATTAACCACTTGAACTTAGGCAAGCACTAACGGTAATTTTCAAATATTTCAGATTTTCTAGATTACCTAATACATTGTGGATCAAAGAATCCATGAAAACTAATCAGCATTGTGGAAATTGAGTGCAGAGTGTGTTCCCCAAATAATTTACTATCAAGTAATTACTGAATTGTTGGGAACAACAACCATGTGAATTTCCTTAAATTTCTTGTAAGCACAGTTTAAACAAACAAAGGTAAGAACAGTATAAATCATAAGTACAATATTACAGGTACAACACCGATAGATCAATACAATGTTAATTATGTTATCTAGAATTTCTAGATAAATCAGACAAACGATGTAAGTAGTTAAAATCTAAAACCAAATTCTTAGTAAATAAACGATAGATAAAAATAATTAGAAAACTACCAAAGACTTTTAACAGACAAACTTAAAGTAGATAAGATAGATTATTTTGTACAACAAAAAGCAGACCTGCTCCCAATATTTCATTTCCTGAACGAGCTGAAGTAGTTTCTCTCTGTCTGCAGTTAGAGTTGGCTGTCCACTCTTACTGCTAAACACCAAATAATGACATCTACGATTTTCACAAGAACTGATGAGAAACAATTATCTGTGGCACGAAGGCTATTTTTTCGACATTATTTCAATCCATTAGTTGATTTCACTTGGGAAAACTGGAAAAAATTAGGAGCTTCTGCAGCGCCGGTGTCTATTTCACAAGGTATCAACCAATGGTACCCAAACCAAGCCATGGTCCAGTCAATGTTCAGGTCTGTCTGTGAGAATTCTGAGCCACACTGCTATTAAAGTATTCAAGGATGTATTGTTGCATGAGAAGTATGTTTAATTATGTCACGCCAGTCTAGCCAATCAATCAACATTCATTTAAATATTATGAAAGAGAGTTAAACACATACACAGATCTTTACAATTTTCCATATTTGAATACCGGTATATTAAACCATGAATTTCTGCCAATACTATGTTCTACAAGAGGGTGAAGTGTGAAGTATGAAGTTCAAACAGCGAATCTATGAGGGCAGGAGAGGAGGTAAATCAGGTAATAGCGGCGTAAAGTACATACCAGCGTAGTGTAAAGTCATTTTTAAGAAGACCTCAACAAGGTTGAAAAAGAGCAAAATAATCATAACTCAGCAGCCGACCTGAACTTCTCGGCCAAGACACTGTGCCATTTCTTGATGTCGTTGACAACCATCTGTATCTGTTTCCGCATCTCCTCTTCCAGGTCTTTGAGGTCGAGGTAGAACTGGTCAGTCTGCTGCCTCCACTGGTCAGTCAATGACTGTAGAGCGGTCAGCTCAGAAGTGTCCCTCTCGCTGAGCACAACTGTGAAGTGACTGGCCAACTGATGCCAACACTTCTCCGTTATGCACAGCTTCTTGGCTGAATTCAAGCTGTACTCTTCCATCACCTTTCAAGAATAGGAATCGCGTATTACAGTACTGCAAAAAGTGCTGGTATGCTAATGGGATAGATAGTTTACATGATTCTTACAGCAATTTTTAAAAAAATGTTGAGATCTCGAAAATGCCCAAAACAGCAAAATTGTTGACATCTGATTCTTAACAGGTGCTCAGTAGCAATCCAACTAAAGTGCTGCTATAACAGAGCATTTGATGGGCTACTGATCACAGAGCACTGAACATCATTACTCACCTGACACAAGCTGTTTGATATTGGCTGCATGCAAACATGTATAAATATACAATAATCAGGAAATGATAAGATAATTACAAAAATAATAATAACGACAATTTACGTGGCGCCATAACACGGTTAGCTACAAGGGTTAGCTACAAGGGTGCCCAACAGTAAATCAAATAATCGTAAACAAATTAGACAAAAAGAATAATAATAATCGGATCATAGCAATTAATAAATGAGAAGACCTTGTTGGCCAACGTGTAGCATGCGTTGCACCATAATTCCGTTTCCTCCGAGAGCGATTTAATATCTTTTTCCAGGCGCCTTCTCTGAAGGTTGTACAACTCCTGATATTCCGTCAAAAGATTCGAGTTCCTGTGCGCTTCTGCAAGAGCTGTTTTCAGCTGAAGTTTCACAAATGAAAATATATATTTAGTAACAAAAGGAATTTATAACACACAAAAGTCATTAAAATACTGCCATTGGGAGTAGGTATGTAAAGTTTCTCAATAATGTCCTAAGTGTCCCATAGTGGGATGCAGCTGGTTGCATACAAACATATTAAAAATATACAATAATCAGCAAAATAATAAGAATATTACATTGTTCACTTCCAAACACCAAATACTACTACAAGTGCATAAGTATTTTCTGGCAAGGGCAAATGGCCTGAAATTCTAATGTTTCAATGGTAATAACATGACTTCTCCAAATCTTGGCTGGATCCTTTCAAAGACAAACTGCATAGAAAACAGACTCTTCGAAATCATTTGCAAAATGCAATCTCTGAAGATTCGCATACCAATAGTTAACAATATTAATAATTTAAGAATAAAAATACGAATTGCAATGCAAACAATTGTTTAAATGAAAATCTGCCAACTTTGTACATCGTAGTCTATACCACAAATGTGATCTCAAGATTACTGTACATGTAGTAACCAAAAGTGAAATTGCAAAAAGCAGCTTATCTATAAGAACATTCTACAACACACTAAATAACTTGTATTTTAAAGAGGCAACTACCTGAACAAGATTTAAAACTAGCAATGCTCCACATAAGTTATTTCTCAAATTCACTTGTCAGTGAGACCTTACATGCATTCATAGATAAATAATAGATAATAATAATAGATAAATAAGCAAGAATACGAATAACATGGAGCCCCAATCGCACTTACTTCATCTTGAGCCTTAAGTGCCTGACGGGTAACTTCTCGGTCGTGTTTCTTCACAGACGTTAATTCACTAAATAAAGAATACTTTAGGTAGAAAAGCAGATTACAAAAAAGAAAAAAAGTTACTTCTAATTCTCTGAAGCATACATATTACCAGTAGTTGTGAACTGCATTCCTTCAGAAACAACAGGTAAACAAACTGCCAGGCAATTATGAAATCAATTGGAACACCATGAAGTCAAAAATGAATTCAGCAATTGATTTTATGAATATTTTACTGCATTATTTATTATTTGGCGATACACACTTAGCTGATTTTTTTTTTTGATTTTTTTTGGCTTTAGGAGCAGAGTTGTTATCTGGAGGGTCAGGCCTCGTCTTCGGGGTTTGAAGGAAAGGTACCCTTGAAAGCCACCAGTCTTAGCTGATTAGCCTTGCAGCATGAAAAGCCTGAGCTTCCTCTGAGATATAAGATACCATTGCAAACAAAGTCCATCATTCACATTATTTCCTAGCACCATCAACTGGTGCTCTTGGTCAATAGATAGTGGCACTTAATAAATGCATAACAACAGTGTCATTATTTTTACAACATTATAGTGTGCACTGTATTGCAGCCAAAGAAATCAGAGCAATGGAGACAAACCTGGTGAGGAGAGTGATCGTGGACTTGAACCTGAAAAGCTCCTCTGTCAGCCTGCGGTCAATTGCTCTCTGGGCCAAAACTTCTTCATGAAGGCTACAGAAATAAGACAGGGCAATCTAATGAACACGAGCAGTGAAACACATTTATAAAGGCCACCAATGCTCACAGAATCTCCGGACACTGTTGTGTTAAACTACATACAATCATACTGGCCCAGTTAGCTACATCGGTAAGCGTGACGGCCGCGGAAGTCTGTGGTTACGGACACCGCGGTTCAAGCCCAGGTGCTGGCGGACATTCAAAGATTTAGATATCTCGGCCTAGCAGGAATGGGACGAAGTGGCGCAGTGGATATTCGGTACCTTGTGACTTAAGGGTCGCAGGTTCGAGCCCCACTTGAGCCGCTAAGTAGCGACCTTGGACAAGTTGCTTACCCATAATTGTCTGT
>JAQFXW010005384.1:0-10433 GCA_034693945.1 Dendrobaena attemsi
AACGAATATTAAAATACACTAATATTCGCGAATATTAACGAATATTAAAGTCTCAAGTACCGAATACTCGTTCTATGACGGGAGCGCTTCTGTAGCAGTGCACAGTGTTGTGAGTAGCACGTTAATATTCGCAAATAGACCTGCGATACAGTAGGACAATACTAGGCTATATATTAAGTGTACTGTTAAGTGTAAGGCTGAACTTCTTAGACTATTATTATGTGTAGCAAGAATTTATCTAAATAATAATTATAATATAATTAATAGGCATTTTTTACTGTATTGCTGTTAATATAATGTTGTTGTTTAGGCCTAAATGCTTTTTTTGTCAACAGGGTTACGATAATGAAACTTGTAGCATATCCAACCCAGCAAATAAAGTCTTCCTAAAGTTTCTTAAAAGTCTTGATGGAGAGGAAGTCGATCTGAATGTCCAACCAGGTGGAAATGCCAACGACTACTTGCGAAACCTCAAGCACCGACTGATTAGGTTAGTTCACCTTGAATCCTAATTTCCACCAGAAAAGTATACGTCTTCGGCATGCTTCCAGGTGTAGTGCAATAGCAGGAATAGAGGGAAACTTACAATGCACGAATTAGAACAGCATCTACTATTCTTCTGCTTCCTACTCCTCCTTTTCCTTCTCCTTCTTTTCCTTCTCCTCCCTCTGCTCCTTCTCCCTCCCTCTCTCCGCCTGCATATTATTGCTATGATTAGAATACTGATCGGATTGTTTTTTCAGAACGAAGTTGAGATCTGGTGGAAGACGAAACCTCTTTAGCGACGGAGGTCAAGGTCGTCTGGTTCAGAGCATGAGTTCTATTCCACAGCTGAGGTCACAGGATCACCTGACCAGCAGAGGAGTCTCAGCACGTACGATAAACATAGGTCTACACTCTACACCTATTTCAGACTCTTTTTGTCCTGTCTTTGAAACGAGAATTAGTAACACGTTCAACTTCAAAGCCACAAACGATGGGCGTATTGTTCCATCCGCTTCTTATTCATGTCTCTTTCAATATTATAATCAGTCGCATCTATTTCACAACTTCTTTATTATGATCAATCCAATCCATTTTCGTCTTCTTTGTATACCTTCCTAAATTGAGCGTTTAACACACTTTAATTTGATAATTTCCTTCTCCAGATAATCTCTACTTTTCGGTCTGTTCCATGCACAATACATGTCAGAAATTACTCTTTGTAATTAAATAAAATGTAGCCTAATTACTTTACTTTGATAAGTTAAAGCTCAGAGCTAAATTTTGATTTTGCACTTAAGGGCAACGTAAATTTTGCACTTAGCGCGGTACCGTAAAGTTATTGATTAAACCCAAGCAAACTTATATTTTGCAAAAGAACTTGCAGCCTGTTATACTTATTCCAATAAGTTAGGCACCCTAACTAAATGTATAAATTAATAGGCCCTATTGAATAAATAAAAGACGAGTAGTGAATAAATAATTATAATAACCATTATCGATTGCATCGTAAATTATGTATGAATAAAAACGGAAAAAATCGAGTACATTAAAATTTGTATGCTCTAGGGTCACAAATGCATGTTTCGGATCGTTTGATATCTGAACATCCCTCAGACCCAGACTCGCAGAAGGTAGACTTTGCATCGGAGTTCTCGGTCGTTGGGCAGCCAAGCGAAACGGTTGTTCCGCCCAGCTGCTATTCTGTCGCCTCTCTGCCGGAAATCTATGACGAGACTTTTCGCATCAATAGCCCTCCTCATGGCGTCTTCGATAAGTGCGAGGTCAACTACAATTATACATTTAGATTTAGAGTTTCTTACTTATTTATTTGGATATTTCTATAGCGCGTCATAAAGTTCGCTACTAGTCAGAGGTACTTCCCACTGAGGCTGAAGCGCCTCATTTACTACGCCATCTGCAAATGAAGGTTGAGTCTGCGTCAAGGACTCGATCTTCGATATTATATTCTTCATATACCAGTGTTTTATTTATTACACTAAGAGGTCCCCTCCCCCACAGAGCAATTGCGTATAAAGGACTTGTTCATTGTTCAAGGTCCTTATGCAGTGGCTGGAGGAGTGGAGGTGGATTCAAACCTGTCGCCCTTTGGTTACAAGGCGCCGAACACAATAACTGCACCACCACGCCCTAGAACTATATATAGTTAGTAAAGTTTGTATGTAGTTATTGACGTATAACTGAACATTAGACCTACATGGCACTTTCTACGCCTCTACGGATATCTCCTTGCCAATCTAAAAACGCAGAAGTTTGTTAGGAACAGTTCATATTTATTATAGGCCTGTTATAATAGGCCTATAGTCATCCTTAGGTAGCTAATGTACAACTATAAGTTCATTCCTAAGAAACTTTACCTACTCAGATTACTAGGCAGGTCACCATTGGGTAGGCCTACTAGATTCAACCCAATCTGGGAAAGAAGATGCGGTTTCTTCTTATAATACACAAGACGCGTGTATCTTTAATAAAATCTCAGCCACAATGCCAGGTGACTTTATTAAGACACTATTATATACTGATATACATGTATACTGACCTCAGCCATCATGCCACATAACATCATACGTGGCACAATATATAATAGGCCTATGCAATCGTCATAAACGTCATCACTATCTGCCAACATCACTCGGAAATGCTCAACTATACTCAGACTTATACATTAAACCTGAGATGCTCTGTCTAATATCATACCAATTCACATGACACGTACCTAGCTTGGATGTTCGTGTCGCCTTATTGATGCCAGAAATGCCAACTTAGGTTTTCACATGTTAATTGAATAATAAGGCAATGAACTGTTTACATGTCATATGTTTCTAGAGCCAGGCACTTCCCATCTCAAGTGTTCTTCTGACCAACATAAGTCGCAAAGCCAACCGACCTCAAAGTGTGACCGGTATAATACAAGACATCCGCTTAATTACTCATGTTTTCTGCCAGTAGGCCTATTTAACGCATGTACGCCTCTATCGGTACAGTATGTCGATCTGTGTAGGCTTACTGTAATCAGTAACTGTACTTAGCAATTATAAGACTTACAAAGCGCCACATTGAGATAGATACGCACGACCTAACACACTTAAGACACGTATGCCTACTTTAGGTAAGCAGGTAGGCCTGTACTGGCTAATACAACGGATTTCAAACAAAAAGAGACAGACCGAGTCTGAGAAATTCATGTCGCTGCATGGTTAATGTAAGAACTTGTCAGGCCAGCGTAAATATAATGTGAATGTAGGCGATGCATCAGAGTAATCGCGTCTTGGATTGTACAGGTTGAGCCAAAATAAATTATCACCTACGTTTTGTCCTAAAATTGCGGTCAAAGTAGGAATATTTAAATAAAATTTACAGTCGGAAAGGCGATTCATATTTACGTATAACTACCAAATTTCATCACAATATGTCAAACAGAACAAAAGTTGTTCAACTTTTAGTAACATCACCCAATGATTTTTATGGTTCAAAGACGTTTCACAGCTTTTGCTAATATTTCCGCCAAAAGTAAATATTATTAAATTAAATTTCCCATGCTTAAAGGCAACTAATATTATAGAGACGAAATTCTATTGAGATATTTCAAACGAAAAAAGGTTGCAGCACTTTTTTGGGAAACATTTGTTGCATTACATGTTTTTAAATAAGCAAAATTCGGTAGGTGGACTCACTAATAGTGCTGTAACTTCTGTTGCATTTGAAATATATTGCTGAAATATGACTCCAAGATGTAAATATGAATTACCTTAAATAGTGTACAATTTCTAGTATATTCATTCTTGGAGGAAACATTAGCAAAGAAGTATTAAACGTTATTTGAACCATCAAAATCAGTGGGTGACGTCACTAAAAGTTGAATAACTTTTGTTCTGTTTGAAGTATTTTGGTGAAATTTTGTTGTCATACGTAAATATGAATTGCCTTTCAGCCTGCATTTTATTTAAATATTCATACTTTGGACAGCATCATTAGAAAAATGTAGGGGGATCATTTTTTGGCTTAACCTGTATGCCGAACGACACAAGGCGCGAATCTGATGCAATTAGGCCGTATAGTGGTAAACGCACTCTCGAAATTTGACTCGCATTATCACATAGTCTTCGCACACTGGCCATGACAATATATGCATGGACATTGGACACGCTAAAGCAACTGGACTCTACATCACTGGCAAACGCTCGAGGAACCTACTTTATCAGCGAGTATAGCGAAACGCACGATGTTTGAAACCGTTAATAATCCCAGTGAAAATGTCACCAACGTACTCTGGTTCTTTTATGGGTCTGAAAATCTAGTCTAAGAGTTGATATTCTCTGTTCCGCTACACGAATGCAAGCGTGTCCATTTTTTATATAAGTCATCAGCATCAGTTCCTGACGCCAGCAATTTGGCGGCAATGGGTATAAGCCCTACTAATAAATGATCTCCTAGCTTTGTATTCGGTCCCATGCGTCAATTGCTCCTCTCAGTGTTAGTCCAAGTGATGTTCTGTCATCCAGCGTAGTCTTGGTCTGCCTATGTTTCTTGTTCCTTCGAATCTTGCATGTAGTGTATTCCAAGAGCTCGTGAAGCGCGTCCACTTGTAGGCCCTAAATATGATTGCTCTATTGTAGATTCGAACTTCAGGCCTTCTGGAAAGACATTGACTGCTGAGGAAGTAGTGATAGAGTAATGTATTTTCAAATCTTCACTTTACATAATATACTATTAAGCATGAAAACAAGCTACAGGTTTAGGCCTACTAATTTCTAGGCCTATCTTTAAATTTTAAAAGGTCATGCATGGACACTTGGGCAATTGGAAAAGGATTTTTAAAATGGCAGCTAATAGGCCTACTACATGCAATTAAGGTTCCAGGTATTCAAAAAGTAAGTATTCGTGCCATATATAATATCTAAGTGCAGAGATTAAGCTGAAGTCTGTGAAAGCAACTCAGCATACCTTGTATGCACTACGACCTAATTATGCAGTTATCGTTGACAGTTCAAGAGATAATCATTTTATTAGTTCTACTTCATGGCAAGGAACAGGAAAGTGTAGTACACTATATTTCCTAATTGTATTTGTTATAGACGATTTGTAGTAGATTTGGCATTCGGCTTTTAGAAGCACAAACCACATCTGAAGAAACTCCGAAACATATAGTCTGAGATGTAATGTAATGTAAAAAGTGTGCAAATAATTGAAATTTCATAACACCACTCGAGAGCCATGTCACGGAGATCCTGCATAAGCATCTTAATCACCGGCCCTAAATCAATTCCCTCACTCCATGTCTGTTCCGATGCCAGGTCAGTGTGCTCTAGGCATTAAATTACCCATAGGCCTGCAACAATTTAGAAGTCTTGTGAGGGCAAACGTGTTGGATGGCCTACAGCATGGATGTCCGATTTATTTGATTCTGCGTATGCATTGATAAAGAAAGTAGACCTATAGACCTACGACCTCTACAGCATCTAAGAAACTTTGCCATCACACAGTTCACACACAGGTTTACATTTAAATTCCAGCTCTTCCGACTTGACTGGAGACGACGAGGAAAGCGAGGATCTGAACATTGCCTATGGAATGCTTCGTGACTATGACAACCAAGACTACAATGACGTCGATGAGAGGACGTCACCGACGACGAAGGTCAAGAGCGACGACGATGATGATGGAATCGACCTCGTTCAACCACTCATGCCAGCTTATGACCGTCAGTGATTTCATCACGATATATAGGCCTGTGCAACTATTTTTATACGCTTTTAAACTTACCTGTTAAAAGCTGCGCTATGTCGTCAGCTTTGGTCTAAAAGCAGCTCTGATTAGAGAGTTTTATCCATTGATTGATTGATTGTTTGAACGATTGAATGATTACTCCGGCATGATACTACCCTGGAGCGCCTTTGAGTAGAGATCTTGAAGAGGCGCTATATAAATTTCATTTGATTGTTTGATTGATACGACTGTTACATATTATTTCATCCTCAGCAACATATGACCGACCTCGATCCATCACTAAGCCTTTTCCGATCAAGGTGTCCCGCATCCATGCTCGTCTTCCTCCTCCTCCTCTTCTGTCGGTTGGTGCCAAACCTCGCAGTGCCACTCCACGTGCCGCCTCAGGTCGTGCCAGCTCGACGCCATTTCCACCAAAGAACCGACCTGCCACTGCAGGAACCAGTCAACCAAAGTCAACCACGAACACACCTACGACTGCCCGAGAGGTCAAAAGTGCTGGTAAGTAAATATTCATCCAAGGGAACAAGCTATTAATTAATATTTATAAAAAAGATAAATAATGTATGTTCTTAAATTTGAGTTTGTACTCACCAGAAAGGATTCCTCTGTTGATTAACAGCTCGATATATTATTATTAGTCGCACTAGGAACAATTATATAGACTAAGCATATCTGATTGGTCGTTTGGTTAATTGCTTGGCTGGCTGAGTCATTGGCAGCAACTGCTGTTATATTGTGCTTTTCGCAATAGATGTGTTTACTTCTAAATTTGTAAAGTCTCAAGAATTGAAAATGTGCTAGATCAATACTACCCAGTTTACATTACATAATAAAACGTTCCTTTAACTGTCAGGTCAATCAGTTCAACGATCTCCAATTAGTGTCAGCATCAGCCACAGCAGCAGAAGTAGTATCAGCCACAGCGGCAGCAAGAGGACAAGATCAAAGGAGATCGTAACGGATCATTTGATCAAAACAGATCATTTGATCAGTCAAGCACCAACTGTGGAAACGAGTTCAAAGGTTCGAATAATATCGTACGCCTCTTGCTTTTTCTACATAACGTTAGCTTATACAGCGCTCTTCCAAGATGCATAAAACTTACTTCAGTGCTGTAGAATAATAAAATTATGTCCTTTTTCTATGAACCTTTTCCTCATCTACATTTACTGTACCTTATGAATTACACCTTTACACTTAGGCTAACAGATATTGCAGCTCACCTTTCCTTACACACTTCGCTTTAGTAACGGTAACGTATCCTGCCTTTCAGTATACATTTCACCGTCGATCACTCAAACAATAAATAAATCAACCAATCAATTATACTTTTAATGCAACCTTGTAGCAACAAACAAAGGCAAATAAACTTAACAAAAGGCAGCTGCCCCGTGACAATTATAATACTGAAACAATTACTTGCTGTCACAAATGGATGATCCAGATAGGATCTATAACCTGCTAAAATAAGGCCTTATCTTTCATTATTCATTTCACCTCACAAATACAATGTATAACTTTTCCTTATTAATTTCACCTTCACCTTGTCACCTTGTGCTGTCAGTTCTTTGAACTCTAGCGACTGTCATGATGAAGCTTCCCCACTTCTTTCTTACTGATGTTGCGTCCCTTAGTTCTGCCGGATTCATTCCAGTTGTTTCTGTATCTCATCCATCCATTTTCTCCTTGGTCGCCCTTGTTTTCTCCTTCCCTCTCAACAGCCAACATCATTTCCTTTTCCAATCCATATGATCTCATAACATGTCCAAAGAACCACCTCAGCTTTGTTTTTAGAACTGTTTGTTGTAACGTCTCATCCTTCTCGATTCCAATCGCCATGCGTACCCATTCATTAGTCCTTTTCTCTGTCTATAATATTCTCAGCATCTTTCTCCGTATCCACATTTCACATGCGTTAATCTTTTTCCCCTTTTCTCAGTCGTTGTCCACGTCTCACTGCCGTATATTACTGTTGGTATGATCAAGGCCCTCGCCAATCTTTTTTCGTGTCTATTTTTCGTATCTATTTTTCGTGTCTATTTTTCGTGTCTATTTCAACTTACCTTTTCTTATTCATTTCACCTTACCTTTCCTTATTCATTTCACCATGCCGTTCTTTTTTCATTTTACCTTAGCTTTTCTTATTCATTTCACCATGCCTTTCCTTTTCACTTCATTTTACCTATTCTTATTCATTTCACCTTACCAGTGGCGTAAATCATTGGAGGGGAGGAGAGGGGGCTGTCCCCTCCAATGTTAGGAGTGGGGTACAGCAATGTTGTCTCCCCCCCAAATATTCAGGCTTGCAAGCTTCTTAAAAACTTAAATTTTACAGTGTGTACGCTATTTTTCGTAATCAGAAACTCGCGCGAATTGACTTTCAGTCCTTCACTTTCAGTGCAAGATGTCCTCCTATGAGCTTTGCCTATGGTGACGTAAGGTCTTGCCGTCAAACTATAGTGGTGCATACGCCAAGCATGTAAACTCTCCACAATGACCATTATGCGCAGGGACACAACTATTGGGTGCTCAGGGTACACCGTTACAGTAGACGAGGCCATACGCATTTTTAACGCAGGTAGGCCTATACATCGTTACAGCGTTAACTCGCGTCACAGCATAATAGTTTCTTAGTGTACTCAGTTCTTACAGCGTGCACTCACACAATACCTACTTTGAAACAATATTTTATTGTACAATGTTGACCATAGTGCACAAAACTATATGTCAAATATAGGCCTATAGACCTACGCACGTGTGCACTCACAATAATCACCTCGAATTTTACCTCTGCAGCACTGCTGGGTGCCACAATGTTGACCTACATAGTTTTCCATTTCCAATGTGTTTTATTGGGGTTGGAGGGGATGCAAAAGTTACCGTCATTTACTAAGAGAAATGTGCTATAATTATTTTAAGCCTATAATGAAGTGGCTTGACTTTTGGGACTCTGCCCCAGACCCGCAGAAAAACCTACAATACTCCCTTAAGCCCAGGACAAGTTTTAACTTACAAATTAAGGAACGGGTGAAAAAAATTTCGCGTGAACGCGCGATTAATTTAAACTTTATTCCAGCATTTTCCTAGGTGAGTCTCCGCCATTCGAAGCCTTCAAAGCAAATGCTTCATCCCAGAAACAGAGAAGTTTTTTTAGAAATTCGGGCGAGAGAAGTTTTAACTTTTTAAACATCGTATGCCTGCCATTGAAATTTCATTACCATATTATTTTCGATCTTCTATGCATGACTTACGTAAAGGACATGCATAAATGACGAGAAAAAAATGTTGCTAGAGCAGCTAAATAAAGTTGCTAAAAAGCGCTCCATTTCACTGGGGGAACTTACGACGCTCCCCCAGACCCCTTAGCCGTGGGAGACATTGCCCTCTGGTTGGCGCGCAAGTCTCCCCCCTCCCCCCCAATGTTGGACACAAATCCGCCTCTGGGCCCTATCAGACTTAAGAGTCTATTATTACTATGGGCCTATGGGCCTATAGTCAGTTCTATACTAGCCTAGGCCTAGATAGGCTATATGCCCTGGGTCCCCTTTACAGTTCCTGGAAATTGCTAGCAGAGGCCCTGTACGTGAATTAGGCCTGTAATATTTATTAATAATCCAGACTGCCGTAGGGCATAGGCCTGTGGTATAGGTTTTACTTATTTATTTCATTTATTTATTCACACATTTCTATGCCGCCCCTTCAAGTCTCCTACTACTCGGAGGCGGTCCCGGCTACAGCCCGAAGGTGTGTCGGAGTTTACACGCTGAAGCGCCACGAGCAATTTTCAGTGAAGGACTAGAACTAGGGCAGGAAGAATTGCTCATACAGTTTCATACAGATCTTTACGCCCCTTCAAGTCTCCTACTACTCGGAGGCGTTGAGTAGGGACCTTGGGCAAATCGTGCACTCACATTTGCCAAAAGGTGGCGTGTAAACTACGACAGGTTGTAGTCGGGACCGCCTCTGAATATTAGTGGACTGTTAGAGGCGGTATAGAAAATACACACATACATAGGCCTACATACATACAGTGTAGCCTACATAGATACAGTGAACATACATACAGACATACATATATACATACATATAATTATATATACACACATACATACATAATTATACATACATTACATTCATACATACATATATGCCTCATCAAAACGATGCATAATATTAGTCTATAGGTCTATGATCTGTGTGTATGTAACCTATCAATTAATAGGGGACTCACGGACTATCCTATACATACATACAGTTAACTACATTGGGAGCGCGCCACCCTTGTGTTTTCACGGACCGAGTTCGAGCTCGATGCCTGCCGACACTCAGAAATTTAACATCTCGGGCTAGCACATAGGGCGTGTGTGGAGCAGTGGGATAGGGCCTAGTCGTCGCCTTGTGTCCGAAGGGTCGCAGGTTCGAATCGTTCCCGAGTCAAGAAAAGACAGCCTCAGGACGACTCGAGATCATTGTTCATTCGCTAGACTGCGTTGCAAATCGAGATGTAGAATCACCGCCACCCTGCTTGGCTGCCATGTATGTTAAATTCGACTACTGGCCTACTAACCTTTATCATTTATGGGACGGGGTAGCATAGTGGTGAAGGTCGCCGCCTTGCAACCGAAGGGTCGCGGGTTCGAATTCCACCCACCGCGTAAGGACCTTTAGCAAGTCCTTCACTCACAATTGCTGAAGCGCTT
>JAQFXW010005385.1:0-10433 GCA_034693945.1 Dendrobaena attemsi
GTCTATTTGCTAAAAAAAATTGTTACTGTAAAATTTTACACTGGAGTCAATAAAAAATGTGGTTATGGTTATGGTTACCTGAAGTAAAAATGAGATTCGGTTTGAATTGTTGTTATAAAGTTTAGAAATTATCCGTTGCCTAACAGTAGGCCTATAGCTGTCACATCGTCTCTAACGCCGTCCGTCAGTGACCACACGAAGATGTGCTGCTGAGAAGGATTCAAACAAAGGACGCGCGATACGTATACGAAGCATTGAAACATGAATATCATATTCCTATATTATAATATATATTATATATATATACATATAATATATATTGTGACTTCGTCCTTCTATTCCTACGAGATCTTTTCTATAATACGTCTGACCTTTTCCATGCCACTTACTGCCGTATACGAGAATCCGCCTCTGCTTAATTTAGCTTTGTATAGAGACGACGTCGACTGAGAGAGAGAGAGAGCGAGGGCAATCGAATATCTTAGTCGCGACGGGTTGTCTTCATCCACACGTGTTGCTGTACACTGCAGGAATGCAGCATTATTCGGCAGCGGCGACTAAAATACTAGGACAAACGTCATTATTAGTGAGATGAGGTCTTTGATGCGTCTGTGAGTGCATTATTCACTATAATTATGAAAAGCCAACACACACACACACACACACACACACAGACACACCGACGCTCTCATATCGTCGACTGCAGCAGGATACATGTACTTGACTGGTCCAAGGCTCGGAGTGGAATAGAGAGACATAAGCTTGTTAATACGAGGGTTATAGGCCTACACGACGAATTGTATTGTATATTGTAAACTTTTTGTATTTGTGTTTTTCTATACCGCTTCTTACAGACCACTACTACTCAGAGGCGGTCCCGACTACAGCTCGCAGGTATTTCGGAGTTTCACACGCCGAAGCGCTTGAGCAATTGCGAGTGAAGGACTTGCTAAAGGTCCATATACGCGGAGGGTGGGATTCGAACCTGCAACCCTTCGGTTGCAAGACGGCGACCTTCCCCACTACACTTCCACGCCCCCAGAATAGGCCTATGACCGCATAACCTGTGAAACGCTCTACGCGAACGCTTTATTAAATTGTGCTCAATGCCTTGGTATACTAATATAGGTCATGTAGCGTAGGTTAACAACATTATGGATATGTCGACTAGTGTCCCTCAGCATGCATAATCGTATGCGTAGGACATACAGGCAGTGTTATAGTTGTCCAAATTGAACTTGGGGGTCAAGAATTGGGACTGTCTGAGGCAAAAAATTTCTATACGTGTGTCCCAAAAATATTACGACCTTTTTATGTCGTTACTCGTATTTTTCAATGAAAATCTTCTGCGTACCCATAAATTTGTAATTTTTCTCCATCTTTTCTCTTTTTTTAGAGTGGCCAAAGAACGGGGGAGTCAGTACCAACACATTTTTAGTCACTTAACTGAGGGGGTCAGACAAGTAACTGGGGGTCCAACCCCCTCCCCCGACAACTAAAACACTGCATACAGACAGCAGACAATGAAAAGATTAACAAGAACCTCCATTTTTTCGTGGTATCCGACAATCCGTTAATTTAGCGTTGTTTTACAACATCTTCATCACTAAGGTGATCAACGTTAGCAGAGTACATGCATAGCAGGAATGTTTTTCACTTGTGTGTGTGGGTGTGTGTAGATGTGTGTGTGTGTAGATGTGTGTGTGTGTGTGTGCGTGTAGGTGTAGGTGTGTGTGTACGTGTGTGTAGGTGTGTGTAGGTGTGTGTAGGCGTGTACTGTGTAGTGCTTGTGAGTGTCCGTGTCTATGTGTGAGCGTCGACTACAATTGCTGTTTTGCTTATCGTGTTCCGATCAGAACACAAGAAGGAGTCTCATGCATATATGCGAAGCAATTTATTTGACATCGACAATAGTACGTACATAAGTAGGCTATTATTAGATAAGTCTTATAAGCGTGTTCTTTATATCCTTGAGGGCATAATAATAATTGTGTGGCAGAGTGAACCTCTTCCGGACGTACCGTATAGGCTTCGTGTGAATTTGAGGTCTGGTGGCGTCATGCGCAGAGGCCTTTACGCGAGATCTCGTCCTGACGAGATTCCGGTCGTCTAATACCATCTGTCGAGAGTCTGGGAAAATGTATAGGACAGCCGTAAGCTGAGCATGAGTGTCGCCGACTCTGCTGGCGAACACACACGTACACGGGTCCGTTGTAATCCTCTCTTCCTTCCGAGCAATCGGAAGTCATGAGCTGCAATGGGATGATGCGTTCATCAGCAGATTGAGTTAGTCAACGCTGATCCAATCAGCAACAGCTGCTGCGGCAGCTGCAGGTTCAACGATGCTCAGATTCGTTTGATGGACGTAGAGATGACTTCCGTTGCTTTGCAGTAGTGATGTCACCCACACGTCACGAGTAGCTCGTCTCCCTCCGAAGGGTACGACACTTAATTTCAATTTACGTCGTACTTACGATAATCCGACAGCTACATCAATGTGGACGAGGCAAGAGAGAAGGAGAGCAGGATAAGACAAGAGCTGCAGCAGGGCTCTTTTTTTTAGCGTGCAGCTGTACACAAATATGCAGTTGTAAATGCATTTTGTGAGTTGTAAAAGCTGTTTTGTGCAGTTGGAAAATAGTAAAAGAAATGACAAAATTATACTCCAACACTCCATTTGGCATTAACTATCAAAATTTGTTAGCTTCTGGAGCTCCGCCTCAGACCCCGCTGGGCTGATATCACTTAAGAGGATGTGCAACACTATAGTGGAAACATTGAAAATCTTGACCCCAGTTATACTGTTAAAGTCAAAATCAACAATGGCACATTTTAAATAACTAAGAGCCTAGAATGTACTCCATTAGGCATATCTAATTGTACAAATGTCGTTGGCTGGGGCTCCGCCCCAGACGACGCTCCCCCAGCCCCCTCTAGTAGTTAGGGGCTGGAATTGTGCAGATGTAAAAATTAATTTATAAAAGCCCTGAGCTGCAGACTCGCACAGAGAAACTAGTAGTACAAACTGTTTCTGGACAAAATTTCACGTAATGATTTAAAGAGACAGGCAGTGACGTCTACACCATATGCTCTATCAACGAAAGATCTTTTGAAAAATTAGGAGGGAAGCTTTAACTTTTTAAACCATCTAACCATTGAAATCTTTTTACCATAATTTTAAAACTTCTATGCATGACTTAAGTGAAGTGCATAATAATAACGAGAAAGAAATTTGGTTAGTGGACCTAATTGAGGTGGGACAGTGGCTAAAACTTTCTCCATTTGGCAGCAGATGCTCTTAAATGTGTTGTCCGTCCCAGAGGGGCTCAGATCCCACCGTGTGATATTACGACGCTCCCCAGACCCTCTAGTCGTGGAAGACATTGTCCCAGTACTCAAAAAACAGATATGCACTGATTTACAGTGGCTACAAGATGGATATGAATTGACCGACCTGCCTTCCGTTCGCTACTTTTTTATGGGCACAGTGTATAATATAATAATTATATATGAATATATAGGCCCCTATAACGACGTTTAAGCAACTCAAATGGGCGCTTCTGCCTAGGAACCTAATTATAAGAACTGCAGCAGGCATCGATATATTGTCTATTGTGCATTGTACACATTGCACATGTCAAGATATAGCCCGTAATCGACGTACATGATTTTTCTTAAGTTAAGCAATATAATAGTAATTTATATTTACAGCTGTTCAGTATCCTCTGTGTTGTGTCTTTGTTGTATTCTGCTGGAGGGCATTGAAGCGATCTCTTCATTCGTCTTCACTCAGCTGAACACCAACTCTTCATGACTATAGACTGATGTAGCTCTAACCGCTGCTGCACTCGCAATCAGGATATCAGCGCAGACGACGATCCGTCGACCGAGATAAGAAGAGGACGACGACGACGATGGTCATCCCATTGCACCGCAGCAGCAGCAGCAGCAGACCAGCTTATATTCGCCGCCTTTCCCTTACTTCCCCTGCTGTCCGTCTCAGTCGCCCTCCTTCCTCTCCCTTTCCTTCTCCACCTCTTCCGACGACCGATCGTCGGATGCAGTCGCTGCTCCGATCTCTGGCCACCTATCGGTGATAATCTCTCTCCATTCGGCGACGGCGCAGCGCGACTTGGCGGAGGCCAACTGGGCAACAGGGCCTGCGGGCGCAAAACATCGATCGAGGAGGAGCAGAAGGTGGTGGAGGAGGACGAAGAGGAGGAGGAGGGCACAGACCCTTAACCATCGGTTGAGCGCTTGTGCGAGTACATGGCCGCTGAGGGACGTTGTTCACTGTGACGCTTCGCTGGACTAGAACTTTCTATCTCTCACCATAGACAGCTCTCTGTATCTCTGCGTGTCTTTCGATCACTCTGTACACAACTGGGCAGTGGACATCTGTCTGTCTGTATCATTCTTGGTTCCTTTCTGTAAACTTGGCATCTAGGCCTACTAGGTCTACGTCCCTTGGTGGGCGTGGTGGTATAGTTGCCACTTTGAGTCCGAAGGGTCGTGGGTTCGATTCAGACCAAAAGCACAGAGTAGGGACCTTGAGCAAGTACTTCAATCACAATTGCTCGTGGCTCTTTGGCTTGTAAACTCCGACCCACCTCTGAAACAGTCTCGTTATGATTGCATCAACTTGACCAACCAGCAACGGTTGCATCCGTCACTAGGTCAACAGACAACTGTTGCATCCGTCACAATTCGTCAACCAACAACAGTTGCATCATTCTACAATACCGTAGTTGCTGCTCCATGTTGTCATGAGAGCAAATTTTTTTCAGAGCCTGACGCCTAGGCTACTATTGTATTAATCGCTTGCATGTTTGGGAGCTGCCTTAATTAGTGGGACATCATGACCTTCGAACTGCCTTAATTAGTGGGACATCATGCCCTTTGGCCAAAGTCCTGTATCCTTCTGTTCAAAGTTGACTATAATATTATGTTTTTGTTTCTTCAATTAGTTTTGACTCGATCATTTGCTCTTGAAATGAAATATACTGGATACAACGAATTGTTTAAAAAAATATCATTGTCGATACAAGAGAAATGGACTCATCCCACTTCTGTTTTTGTTTCTGGCTATTTCTTACCCTAAATATGAAGATGTTGCACACTCCTATTATTGCATACACAGTAACTGTCATCTATGCTAAAATCATTAATCAGGAAAAAGCAAATTGTATAAACAGGTATGTATGACTAAACACAGAACTTGGAACAACATAAAATCCACCAGTCATATTTAGTGATTGAATAATTTTAGCAACTTAAGCCAATGTACAGAGCAACCTACATTGCCATCTGGTGAATGCAATTTAAAATCTGTACCCTACACAAGTCCAGGTATTCTACCACAAGTGCAAAAACAGATAAATGTAACGGAACATAAAACTCGCGCTCTAGTTTTCCAATGAACAAATGTTCTAAGCAAGATTGTTACAAGTACAATTAGTTGTTCATCAAATCAATTAAGTGCATTCATCTTTGGTGACCGCTAACAACCAATACATGTATGTGACATAAGCAAAAACAGAGCAGGCACATCTGTTAACATAGGAAATGACTGAACATAAAAGAGGGGCATGACCCAAAACACAATACATGTAATGACTACTTTCCAGAAACTAGTTGTAGCATAGAATTTAATTTCTAATTTCAAAGCCATGTGTTGATTGACAGAAGAACAAGAACAGCACAATTAGACAAAAGAAAGACAACTTTCTGAACATGTGCCAAAATGCAAATGTATAAATTAATTCCCTTACACCTATTATAATTATCTCAAATTTATGCACCACTTGTAGTTTGGGTAAGATTACATCAAGAAAAAAAGTGAACCCCTCATGATATTAACATAGTACTAAATTCATATTGATCATTAAAATTAAAAACACCACTTTAATAATAGTGTATTCGACACTTTTACACAACTAAGTAAAATAATACTTTTGATTAAACTTCTGCTCAAACTACTCAAATACAAAACATTTTTCTTTGTCTTCAGAGTATCAAACAAGAGTCGGTGTTCCTAGTTAATAGAAGATAACAATTTAACAGTGAGTCATTTTAACAATTATGTACAAACCTTAGCTAATCATATCTACATGACACACAAAATGATGGGCAACATACAACGTGCATATGGATCTGGATGTGAGAAAGACATAATCAGATAAACCATCATCATAGTTGCTTCTTCACAGCAAAATATGACACTGTGATTCCCAATTAGTGAATAGATTGATCTATAGAAAAAGCCATGGGTATGATTTGGCAACTTCGTTTAGCCAGAGCATACAAAGTTCAAGTGGTCAGGTCGCTCTCACAATATTTAATTTTCCCAATGGCAGTGTACGAGTTGGTTATGGAGTGCAGTGAGTTGGTTATGGAGTGCAGGTCTATACATTCATTTCTGTTCTGGTGGCAATTTGAATTTCACACTAACCACCCGATTACCACACACTCCTCTGCATAAAAAATGATGAAAAGACTAAATAAAAATTTGATTTGGACAGTGCTAAAAATAAACTTAAAACACACATGCAAAATTCAGAGCAAACAAGTTCTCTAACACGAAACTTAAACACACATGCAAAATGTAAAGTTCAGTAAAATTGCCGTAATGCCTAGAATTCTTTTGCTCTCAGCTACTGAAATAAAAAAAGCAATGTCCACAAACTGAGATTTTCAGTTCCAAAATGGCAACTGATGTCCAACATTCCAACACTGAGACTGTCAATGTCAAACACAAGTTTTCTAAGAGCTTTGTTTTCACAAATAAGAAGTTCAGTAGCTGACGTCAGATTCAACTCATTCCACACAAACCCTATGTGCAAATAGTTTTAATAAGAATCTCATGTAGCTACTCCAGTATGATTTGACCAGGTTTGCCATCAACCACTGGTCGCTTAACTCCATGCATGAGGTCAAACTCATGGCGAAGGAATGCAAACAAGAGATCTGTAATAAGAAATATCTGTGCCGAACATATGACAAGAGTGATGGCAAAGTAGAAATTGGCATTGGCGCTACCTGCCTGAATCCAAAGATGCCATAGGACAGGGGCCAGTACAACACAAACTGCAAACATCACAGAAACAACAAAATTGTTTCGCATATAACTCATCACGTGTCTCCACAATGGCAGCAGGGAAATATACAATACGACATCAGCGTATGATGGATATGACTTAAAGATTGACGTCAATGCAATTATCATGTACATCAGAAATATGGGATGACGATGAAGACGGAAAGTTAACGGTACGACATAAATGAATGCATGTATCTGGAAAACACAGATGAAGAACAAACGAAAATGTTCAAACATCTCGGTGAAGAAGTACCAAAAGATTCCGATATTTGGCGTCAGGTCAGGAACTGTGAGGATAAAGCCGTATGTTGAAGTAAGGAAATCCCAAGAACCTTGTAAACTGTGCGAAATGAACAGAAGCAATCCTAGTGCAGAAACAGTGCAAACTGCAGTCTGAATGGCTGAGATCACTGTCAGTTGTGTCTTTGGAAATTTCTGTGTGGCAGATTTGCAGTCTTTCTGGGCAATAAGTATGGCTGCTGGAACAACCAACATGATAGGGTACATGGAAAGATATGCAGCAGCAGCAATGAATATACTAGAACCAATGCGACTTCCTTTGAGAATGAAGAGCATCGCAAGAGCCACCACAAGATTGTTCATCACTCCAGTACTTTTAGCGACGCAAGACGCGATTGAAAGGGGATTCAACATGAATGCGCCGACAACGTACACCCGATTCCACGCCAACGCCTCAGTCGTAAGAATCAGTTTCGTAGATGAGACATCGTACTTCTTGACATCTTCCACTTGTCTCTGTAATTGGTAGGATGCAACATTCGTAGCCACCCTGTAGAGCACAAGAGCAGTCGCCACGTCGATGGCTACGAAGAGATACTTTATCATATCACCCAATGTCCGATCGAAATAGTTCCAAATCATCAGCGTCAATGGCATTTCGTGATATACATCACCGATGTAGGGGGAAACGCCGATTCTGTGTAATGCCAGACCCTCCGTCACACGTTTCCACGAAGTTAGAGGAGTAACCAGTTCGTTTCTTTCAGCAAAGTAATCTGCAACGCTGGAAGCGAACAGCCAAAGTCGAACTATGACGCCGATTCCCATTAATAAATACAGTTGAAAACCCATTGCGGCGTGAGTCTTAAACTAATCCGGTTCTGGCTATTAATCCGTATTTTTATTCTGCTTGCAAAACACAAAAATTAATTCAAACGCCGACCACAAAATATCAATGGCGACCACAGTCACGCCGGATGTCGAGCGATTGCGTGGTAAAACACCAGGCAATCGCATATAATATAATAAACCGTTACAACGCCTACAAGCCACCCCCATAATAACCAAGATTTTTGGGAAAATGATAACTTTTTGGGGTGTTTATGTTTTTAAGATTTTCCGATTTCGGGTGGGTTGAAGAAAAACTCCAACTCAGATTTAAGACAATTTGGATTATTGACTGATAACTACAAAAAATTGATGACAGTTGTGATTTTATTACAGTTAAAGCATCTTTGGTTAAAGTAGGCCCTACTAATTCTAGGTTTTAACAGTGACTTTAAGCAATTCTATTTTTAGAAAAACAAAATTCTTTTTTTTTTATAGAAAACCCAAAATCCAAAGCACCAGGAAACCAAGTTTCCACCTCTGATAATAATTCATAATAAAAACATGAAATACAGTGCTCTTTTAAACACACTTTCTTGGTACCACTGGCTTTTGAAACTTTAGGACCCATTAACGCCACTAGTTTATACTTTTTTTGTCAGACATCAGTGGAACCTTAGCATTGGTTACAGACACACTAGGGAAACTTGTTTCTTGTTGCAGCGTCTCTCAATCACCATCCAGCGAAACAAGTCAGTGGCCTTTCAAGGTTCTCTAGGGAACTTGAAACAAGTGACAGGTATTCTCGAGGTATGGGGAAGAGGTCTCCATGCGTAGGCCCTACTGAATGACAAACTCTTAATATAGATTCATAAATGTTGATTCATTGTTTTTCAATAAATATTATAATCACAGTTTTTTTATTCGTTTAATATAAAATGAACACTGTGACACAGAATATGTTTACAGGAGATAGTATCCCAAAGTCTAATTCAAATTAATTCAGAGAAGTAATTTTAATTATGATAATTATCTTTGTTCTTATAGGTTATAGAATATAGGCCTAGATGATAAGGTTAACCCAAAGATGGTACAGTGGTAGACTAAGATATGACACGTCCCATGATTCCCACCCATCTCCACTGTATTCGGTCTGGTATTGGTGGTGGTCAAAATGCAATCCGTAAATCCACTCGCAAGGTGGCACCACTATTTCATATAAGAGGTCATTGCAATAATGCACAAATAGTGGCTCCACTATCCAAATCTACTTAAAGATTGCATTTTGACCAGCAATCCAAAGGTAAAGCGGTGTACAGCCAGATGCATTAAGTGTCATATCTTAGTCTACGACTCTACTATCTTCATTTGTTTAACCGTTAATGTGGCTATATTTCTATAAACAAACCTACTTAATAGACCTTAATTGAAAATCAATAAAAATTGTTATCTTAAAGAATTTTATCGTAACTTCGAAAAGTATCAGTACAATTAACATAAAAACACATGCAACAGACAACTTGCTAAAATAAAGATGGTCAGAATAAAGAATATACAGAGTCAGAAGATTGATCAGCAACAACAATAGTATATAATTAATATATTGCCTACTGTGATTGAAGGCCAACAATATAAAAATAATTAGCAATAATTATTATTGCATAAAATCATCGGTTCTCAAACTTTTGAGATTCAATGACCACTTGACATATTTTTCTAGATCACGAACTTCAATTTTTGACTCTGGCGAAATATTACGATGACCATTATGTGACTCTATACATTTCTAAAATTTATATAATTTGGGACTTGTATCCGATATAGCTACATTATAAATTTTCAGTCATAATTCAGGGAATTGTTGTAATTACATGCCATCATGTAGCCATTAATGAAGAAAATTGTAAAAACTCAACATAATTTATTTGTAAATTGTTTTATTTCTAAAACAGAAATCCCAGAGAACCACTAATGTAAAGTATAATTATTAGCTGTCTCCTATTAGAGACCGCGTATGACCGCCAGTCTGACACTGACCGCCACTCAAGTAATTTTTCAATGACGCAAGATCCTTCACCACCGCTGCCCGTATGAATTATAGGGTCACAATCATCTTGATCTGATTTGAATTTTGGACAGAATACTTAACAATAAACTCAGTTGATGACAAAACAATCCTTGATTACATTTTCAATTCAATTCAATTCAAGCAGTTTATTGTTGTCAGTTTCAATAAACATCATCATATGCATGACAAGAATTTCGA
>JAQFXW010005386.1:0-10433 GCA_034693945.1 Dendrobaena attemsi
TGAGTGAAGGACTTGCTCAAGGTCCTTACGCGGCGGGTGGGATTCGAACCCGCAACCCTTTGGTTGCAAGGCGGCGATCTTCACCACTACACTACCGCGCCCCATGCGTGAGAAACAGTGTCATGTGAAGCAGGGTGCATGGAAGGCTGCAGCTGAGCACATTTAAGCCAGGCATGAAGAAACCACATATAAACACTGAACTGCTTTAGTAATGTGCTTTGTGCGAAATTCTTTCTCCTTGAAGGAGAACGACAGTCAGTCGATAATGGTTTTACGTAGTTGACCATCAACGAATACCAAATGCATTATAGAGTGATGCTGCAGAAGTTCACATTAAATTCTGTTACATTATTTTGTAATATACATAAAAAAATTGAACTATTTTTAGATTTAAAATTACTTTCTCCTCTTCAGAATGTTATCAACATCTTCTTCTAAGGCTGTGCATAATTTGAAATTATGCATGCAAATGGATAATGCATTATTAGGGCTGCAGGAATTAAAAGAATAATCAATAAATTAATTTTTTACCCGAGGTAGTTCTAATCCCTCAGGAGGCCAAAATTATCCGGAGACAATTAATTGTTAATTTAGTTTTTAAAATGTTTCTCCATTTTTCACCAATCACTAACAAATGTACCGGAAGTCTCGAAGCATTAATGACAGTAAGAAACGTGGTAATCGAGTTAATAATAATATTGTAAATCTATATCAGGACTACTATGAACATTTTGGATTTGGAAGTTTGTTGGATGACAGAAATATCGAAGTTGCTACCAATAGTTATTGCATTCATTATTACATAATATATTTGTCAATACCTGTAACTTCTGCAGTTTTTTTTATTTAATCTAAATTAACTATTAATTTGTTGCTAATTTGTTTAAAGTTAACTTAAAATTAGATTAATCGTTACCACCACTTATGAATATGGATATTTGGATAATGCATATGCATGAATAATATAAATTAAATATGGATAATGCATATTCAACAGGTCAACTGATATTTCTGGAGTGAAACATCAGTTCACGAGTGAAAAGGATGACAGGAATTTCCATGAATTTAGAGATGATGATGACAACTCCTGTGATGATGATGAAAGTAATTTTCTAACAGCAGAGGAACTTGATAGTTTACTCAACCCACCAGACAGTTAAAACGTGCCTTCCGGAATTTGCAATGTGATTTAAAACTCTACGTCTATAGGTTTGTTGTGATTGCCTGTACTATTAACTTCCTTGCGTCAAGAAAACTCGAGCATGGCAAATATAATGTACTGCTATTAGTAAATGTATGATGATGACAACTCCTGTGATGATGCTTTTCTGTTGCTAATGTGTTCTCTGAAGTACAAGTTGTATCGATGAATTCACGAACACCTTGTATACGTCTGTAGTCAAATTTCATGCAATTATTGTATTCAACATTCGAAGAGTTTGTTGGTAGGCTAGGACATGTTGTAAACTGACACTTTAAGCCTTAGATATAGACACCACCACTGAAGCAATTAGGTTACAGTACATAGATTAGATTAGTATTTGTTACTAAGGTTAAGAGTTGCAAATAATTAACTACACAGATATCCACATCTATACACATAATAATAGTTGTAAGATTTTCATGTTCAAGCATATTTTAAGCACAGCTCTGTACAGTAAGTATCAAAAATTGCATGAACTGCTTAGGTGTTATATTGAGTTTAATATATATTTTCTATACATTGGAACACAGATTGACAAAAATGTTTAACTATATCAGCAATGTGTAATAATTGCGCATGTTTATAAATCTAAAGCATGCAACATTTCAATTTAAAACAACTGTATCTATAAAGATGTTCAATGCGTACAATTTACAAAGACTGACAATTTGACAACCAGATTATATGACAATATACCAGTATAAAGACTCTGATTAACAGATTTTTCACATATACTGCCCATGTAAAAGATCAGTTGATGCAGCGGTTCTCAACCTTTTGAGACTAACGAACCACTTATCAATTTTTTGTCTCGGTCACGTAACTCGACGTTTAATGATTTTTTTAAAAGGTTAGGTTTAATTGGTCTGATTTCACCTTTTTCATCCCAATCTTTTAAAGTTGTTGTATACATTTCAAGGATCCAATCTATTCCTATATCAGTAGGTATGTTGGTATATAGCGACTCTACGTCCATTGTTACTAAAATCGTTTCTTCGGTTATGTTATTAGTGATACTATGAATTTTGTTTAGGAAATCAGTGCTATCCCTTATTGAAAACAGAAACCAAAAACAAAGCATTGTAATAGGTCGAAAGACGGATTTTTGTAATAAGTCAGCGTTATTAGGCCTGTTAGTTTCATACTCTTTTATATACCTATGAAATAAAGAAAAAATTTGACAATCATTCTGTTTTTATGTTTTTAGTTAACAAACAGATTTTAGGCCTTGATCGTGGACCATCAGGCAAACGGTCGTGAACCATAGGTTGAGAACCGCTGGGCTAATGTATGCCAGTTGTAAAGGAACGTAAAAGCTGTAAAATGTGAGTGTAACAGAATTTAAAGAAACCAATGCAACTTGTTAGTGATCAATGCCCAGCAAGTTCTTCATTAACCCAGGACAAGAAGAACATAGCACAGCTCAGGTTTAATTTGTCTCAGAACACAAATGAACTTTCTTAGAACCACTCCAGAACTTTGTCGCCCTCTTTTGTGACACACAGGGCGCCTTGGATGCGCTCATCTGTTCACGGTGACTGACGTGGTCGTCACATTCATCTGCTCTGTAGCAATGCAGAGTTGTTCCTTTTCTGTGGATGGTCCATCAACCATCTCTAGAATGATGCCTGTTCTCAGTTTCACCAGCTGCTGGCTTGGGTTGGGGGCCCCTTTGAGCATGGACAAGGCCGTAGCCCGGATTTTATTTGTGGGGTGTTATAAAAGTCCTACAGATTTTTATTTTACATTAATTCATTTCGGGGGGTTTTACGCCCAAAAACTCGACTTTCGTACCGTTTCACACTAAAAACGAACTTTTACATTGCAATTTTTCATTTCAGGGGTGTTTAGACACCCAAAACACCCCCGTCCATGGCCTTGAGTATGGATCTTGAAAGACGCTATATAAACTTTGATTGATTTGATTGTCTGTCATACCACTATCTGCAATGATTCTAGCCAACTGTTCAACATAGTACAAAAGCTGCTGGCAAAATGTAAGTTATACAGTTGTCCGATTGTCCATCTATCGCAGCTATGCTATTGCATCCTCAGAGGTAAAGAACCTTTTGAACAGGTGTCAGCTACAGACCATCATTTGACAAGATAAAATCATGAGCAATGGCACAACGCAGGAATGACAAAAACTGTATCCGATGATGCATACACTTGCATTAAGGATCCGTCCAGCAAAATGCTAGCATCACAACCACCCACATCAATTGAGCAAGAGACCAAATATAGGTAATGTCGTGTCTGGCATCGTGCCAATAGTTTAGAGTGTTGGACAGGAATCCAATTACACGCAGTTGCAGTTGGCAAGCAATTTGCTATCGACAGAGAAGCAATAGCAGAACTCTTCGGATCTGTCTAACAAGCCCACAATCATATGTCGTCACTGCCATCAACTAACAAGTCATGTGATTGTCTGTTGTCGATTTCATCTATTACAACCTTAACATCATCCTCCGGACCGTCGTCGCCCATGTGTGCATCAACGTTCTGGTATAGGTTTACATAGTCATGATCGCGCTGGTCCTCGTCGTTCTCGTCTTCCTGCGGCTGTTCGTCGAGCAGGGAATGTAGTTCACTGTAGATCTCGGCAAATGTCGGCCGCTTTCCGGGATCTTCGTTCCAACACCGCAACATCAGCTCATATCTACAACAAAATGCATTCGATCAGTACTCTCGTCTAATCTAGAAATCGAGTGGACAAGAGATGCAACTGGTTGAGTTATGACAAATTAACATCTTATATGAGCTATACATTGCTACTGGTAAGGTGTAGTGCATTCAATTTGCATCCTTAAATAGTATTCAGTGTATTCAAATTTAAAAAATTAAATTATTAACATTAAATTACAACCCAATTTTTGTCTGAAGTTTTTTTTTATAATTTTATTACTTGGGAGTTTGGGCCTTATACAGACATTCAGTTAGTTAAAGCCTAATAACCTCTGTATGCAGTAATGCCAGCTATTACTTTTCAAGAAATCGATAAGCATTGAACACTTTATAATAATTTCTTGTGAGATATGAGCCGTTGATGTACATACATCATCTGTTCATAACAGTTTTGATTAAAATACAGTGTTGGTAAATCAGTAAAAGTCGACTCACAATTAAGAATGTGGGTAGCAAAGAGATGAATTATAAAACAGTTCTCACAGAGGCAAGATTGGGAATAGTTATGAGTTGACCTGGTTGTATTGAAAAGCATCAGATAATGGTCCATTACTTTTATAACGATTAGAGTAAATTGTTTATCAGCAAATATAATCCAGTTATACAATAGTCAATAACTATATAAGGACCAGCAGTAGGCCTACTATGTGCAGAAATTGCAAAGTGGTTGAAGAAGTTGGACATAATCTGATAAGAGTGAGTGTTGAATGTTTAGATATTAGTGCTGAAGGTGTTTCAAAAGTAATCAGCCAGTATATCTGAAGAGATCATTACAATTTTAAAATAGGTCACCTAGTTCTATCCAGTTGCATCTTCATAAGACTAATGTAAGACCCGACATTTATGGCTATTTGTATCAAACTGGGTGTACTACTTGTAGGTAATGTAGGCCTGCTAATGTATGCTCTATTTAATTAGCACACACTGTTTAATTATCATCCACTATTTATTGTACCATGAAAACAGTTACATGACTAATTTAGTACTTGTGACGTTACTTAAGAATATTTATTAGTTTATTACAGTAGGTAATATGATGTTCCAATGCACATGGTTGGTACACCATCATAGACTTTATTTCTAAGATATATGACGTGCACAAAGTCACACAATCTGAGATCCCGAGGGTGTTATAATTCATAGCATGTTTAGTTAAGTCCTAATCAACTTCATAAGAACAAAATAATTACTACTTGATATATCAACCACACAATTATGTATTCATATCATTATATGATATATAGTATGATTGTATGTATTGTATATCCTGGAACATTATTACGTTGTCATCTAATTGCTTGAAGGAGCGTTTGTGTAGTGTGTGGGTGTAGACGAACTGTAGCTGGATATTTTTTCAATGCAAAGTTCCAATTTGCAAATGATCATGCATACGACAGGTCATCGTTGGCGCAGAAGAATTCTGAGTGAAGGACGTGGTCAAGGGGTCCCTACACTGTAGCTTCCTCGGACGAGGATCAAACCTGTACTTGTCGCATTACTGGCCAAGCGCTCTAACCAAACGGCCACCAAGTTCTATGATATACCTTTGGACTTGAACAATCTACAAACTACAGTGTGTCCATCAGTCTACAACTATTCCACAGTCCAAATCAAAACTGAAAACCCATCTGTTCTCTCTGTGTATTATGATTAATTGACTAGGAATGCAGCGCTGCGCGCTTTCCTGCAAGACTTGTCTTGTTAGAGCACATTACAAATGTTTAGTTGTATTGTATTGTACTGTACATTTATGTGGAACTGACAAGAAGCGTTGCTTATATGCTGTGTGAAGGTGCACTTTTGACTTTGCTGCATTAAGAATTTTACCACCTGTCTTGTGCCTTTTCTTTTCATAGAACAACTGATCTAAATTAACACCAGCTGTTTATAGAGACGAATCTTAACACTACTGAAATTCTGAGATCATATTGGTGGATTACATTTCTTCTGGACATGCCTCCGGTTTTGCCATACGTCGTCCATCTATCAAGTAGGAACGTACATCCCAGTTGGAGATGTCGGGGTATGGAGTTGATCCACGAGTCAAAAGCTCCCACAAGACGACTCCAAAAGACCACTACGACATAGACAAAACATGCAAGGCTTATTTAATGACTCAGTAGTCAGTACCTGCCTTTCATCTTACACTCAGGATTTCAGACAACTACGATATAGACAAAACACGCTTATTTGATGATGCTATTACAGAACTTTAATCTGCATTCGTGCTATCTACATTTGTTTAACACATATAGTAAAATAACCCAATTGCTATCATGGAGCAGCCATTGGAGTATATTTAATGGCTATTATATTGCACACTATGCAACCACAATGTCCAATTTAATGGCGGGTGGATATGCTCCACGCATTATACTAGTTTGAGAAGATGTGTAGCTGAGGTGTCAAGTGGTGATGTCATTTTGATGCAGATTCCATGGTAAAAGTTGTGTAATATGACCGACTGATGAATCACATTCCTGATGCAGGTGTAACCACAGGTTATCACCATCTCAGGTAATAACTGTTAGAAAGAGACGTTGTAGGCAAGGCTCAATATTGAAAGTACATTCAGATAATATGCATCTCGACTTGTTAACCAAGAATAATTAGTCAGTGATGTTTATTAACTTGTTTTTCCAAACAAAGCCATTACAAAACAGGGAAAAACTTCCAAAGTGAGTTGCACTGAGGCAGTTCAATAAAGTACATGCTTACTGACTTACAATAACCAATAGGACAGGACAGCAATATTTACACATAAGATAAGTGATTCCTGCGCAGTGCACATGGGTCCAACACACAGGTGTAGGCAACTCTTCTGGATAAAAGTACATACTAAACATACAACCAGACGTGCATGGGCATTGGGCAGCCGACATGCACTTAATCAAGTTGAAATGTCAAGGAGAAACCACCGTGACTTAATTCCCAAGTGAACTTTGTGATAGATGAGAGTTTACTTAATGTTAGCTTAGCGTGACCCATGTCTTAACCACTTTCTTCACTGATTTAAATCCTTTCTTTGCTATCTGTATAATTTAAAGTTAGGTATTCTATTATATTTCTAGGAGAAAGCCTGCAGATATTCTGTGCTCACTGCAACAAAGTAATAGACTAACTTCACTTGTATTGCTAACAGCTGTTTCATCTACTAACCACGTCTGTTTTTACGCTGTATGTTGCTTTGGTCAGGCTTTCAAGGGCCATCCATTTGACGGGCAGCTTGACTTGTTTGTCTTCACTTGTATAGTAGTCTTTAGTGTAAATATCACGAGAAAGTCCAAAGTCGGCAACCTTTACAACGAGGGTCTCGTCTAGCCTTTAAAAGAAAAGCAAATATTCTGAGCATGTCAATAGTGCAAACAAATAGATGCAGCACTGGTAAATTGCCTACACAGTGGCGGTGTCTTCACATCTTTTTTCTATTCGAAAAACTTGAGGCTATTCAGCAAATCCACAACCAACATATTAACTATTTGTCATTTGAGTAAACATAACATGCATGAAACAAAGTACAACTGGTTGATTATAGCAACAGAAGCATTTAGATGATAGTTCTCCTCTTGTAGGCATACATGGCAGATCTTATAGTTCGGATGGCTGATCTTGTATCTGAGATGCTGGATCTAAGATCAAGCGAGATCAGGCAGAATTTAAACAGTAAATGAATATCAATGAATTAAAAATGCGCATCCTGGTTGCTTGTTTTCCTATTGTGAATGTGGCAATTTGCCATGCTTGATCTGATACTAAGGCATGGGGTGTGGTAGTGTAGTGGTGAAGGTCACCGCCTTGCAACTGTAGGGTTGTAGGTTCGAATCCCACCCGCCGCATAAGGACTTTGAACAAGTCCTTCACTCACTCACAATTGCTTCGGCATGTAAACTCCGACACACCTCCGGGCTGTAGTTGGGACCGCTTCTAAGTGGTAGGAGACTTGAAGGGGCAGTATGAAATGTGTGAATAAATTAATTAATTAATTAAATAAATAAATAGAACGCTCTCCAGCCATGTCTGAAGTTACTGGAGTTACCCGTAAAATACTGCAGAAATAGAATCTGAATATTATTTGGAATATGTTGTATAATCCAATCGTAATAAAATTGTAATCATATATGAAAATCATAGATGATACTTGCATGCAATTTCGGGTTGCCAGATCACGATGTACGAATTTCTTCTCAGACAAATAGCGCATTCCATCTGCCACTTGTTCGCTGTACAACAGGAGGTCTTTGACTGTCAGCTGAATTAAAGATTAATTTAAATATTACAAAGAGTACGCATATGAGTCTCTCAGATATTATAGTTTTAATTAAGAAAATTGAAGACATTAAAATAAAATATATGCCCACACTCCCACATATCTATCACTTAAGATCATCTTAAGACTTTGCCTCTTCTAGTTAATGAGGTGTTTCTCTTGAATGTTCGCAATAAAATACCAACGAATGAATATAATTACACTATTACGGTAATAATTATTAGACAAATAATAAGGGTGATCATGTACAACCGGTTGTCAACCACCTAACAATAATTATTAGTTTAAAGCCAGAAGTGTAGGAGAGACAATTATAAATGCATGCATGCCTAACATACAAGAGATGGAGGCCATTGGAGGTGAATTATAAGAAAGATTCTATATATTTCTGCTGTCAGGTTCCATTATACTTAATGAAGTAGGAACATATTCCTGCAAAATACTCAGCACTTAAGACCAATCAAAATTAATTTCTCAGAATTCAAATGACGAGGTATCTGGAAAAGTAATTTCAGCCGCAAGCCGCATCCTTGACAAACGGGGCATGATAGAAAGGGGGGTTGCATATTAGCAACTGTTGTAATGTCGGTTGTTAAAATACATCCTCCTCCAAATCATCAACATCCGGCATCGTGCCCTGCCTGGGAATCTCCACTGCAACCCTTCACAAGTACAGGTCTACAGGAGGATCAAATGTGACATGGAACCATAAAGTCTAACAGTGGCAGAGATTCCACTCTGTGTCTTCGTAGAATTAGAGACAAAGTAACTGGAAATTGTTTTCCGCTTCCTGTTGTAACGACCGAGGAAGATATATGAACACAACATCAAATAAAGATCTGGGAGCATTAGCTGTTTGAGCTCACATAAATAATCTTGGTAATGTAAGGAACAGCTATAACACAACTCTGTTGGTTAGCAAATAGTTCAATGTAATAACGATTATTCTTATTCATTTCTAACGCTTTCAATAACCAGAAGCATGTTAGACTGCCACTCAATTAAAGCCAATGAAACAATCTAAGCACAACTATCAGATTTTCAACATCTCGATGTACCAACATCAAAAGCATGTAGACTAGACACCCAGGCACAAGTCTTGAGTGGGATAATCTTCAAGTCTTAACGGTAGGTACTAACTTAGGTCAAAGTAGGATTTAGGAACAAACCCATACATTACTAAGGGTTCCTAATGGGATTTGATAATGCTTGTCAAATTCAAAATAGATTCAAACGCTGTGTAATTGACAGTTCTAGGTGGAAAGCAATCAAGCAGCTTGCTACAGGATAACTTCTAGCAGAGGTTCTCAACCTGTGGTCTGCCGCCAACTGCCTGGTGGTTCGCAAAAGGCCTAAAATTCATATTTCTATACCTAAGAATAGATAAATTTGTTAAATTTAAAATTTCTATCCATTTCAAAGGCTAGACGTGAAAGCATAAAAACTTATAGGCTATCAATTATTATAATTTATGACAGAATATCAAAATGTCTTATAGAAAAGTTGTAACAATTGTAGGAATTTATCAATTTGATTAAACACCGGCGGTAGAAAATTGTTGGGTGGCCTTCGACCCGAGAAATTTTTTTTATAAGTGGTCTCTGAGTCCCAACAGGTTGAGAACCACTGACTTGTAGGGCATAAAATAATATTAATCATTGCAGTGAATGGCATTAAGTGCGATTGAGGGATTTTATTATGAGCACGTTCACAGCACAAGTATAGAATTAAAAAAATTGAAACAAACCATAAGAGATGGGTTTTTAATGTAATTCTTCAGACAGCCATGAAGCATGAACGGCAAGAGTATCATTGGTATTCCTCTGTCGTCAATGGTTACTCCAATCAGTGAAAGAACGTTGCGATGACTAAAATCCTTCATTAGCATTCCTTCTTTGAGAAACGCCTCAAGAGTTTCCATGGATAGATTATCACCTGACAACAGAAACCTTTGCAGCGTCAACCAACCAGTGTGACACTTCAAATGTAAAGCTCGGTTAAGGTAACATTGAAGTAACACGAAGTAAGGTAAATTGCTCAGTCATTGCAAACCTATAATCTTGTGTATATATATATTCGTTTAATGAGAAGAAAAAGGTTGACAGACTGCAACATAATAACATTGAAGGGCTAGAAATGGAGGAAGGAAAAGAAACACAGGTAGATCACACCAACTTTGGATAGGCAACATAAAAGAGGATATGTATGTATGTATGTATGTATGTATGTATGTGTGTATTTCTATACCGCCTCATACAGTCCACTACTATTCAGAGG
>JAQFXW010005387.1:0-10432 GCA_034693945.1 Dendrobaena attemsi
AGGCCTACCATTCAGCCACACTGAGAACCATCGAAAAATGACTTGGTCAACCAACGCAGTGTCCTCTGTGATTGCTGCAAAAAGACCTACATGAAAAGGACATCATTAGGACGATCCGATCGCAAAATGGAAAAGCAGAGCCCTCATTTAAGAAAATTGGGGTTTATCCAAGAAGGCACTTCCAGACAAGCGCATCTGGTCTATAGTCAATGGGCAGCAAGATGGGGAGCCAGCGCAAAGTTCAACTCTTAAAGTGCATTTTTAGACACAGGCGCTAGTATCGCTTCGGCAGATAGCGTAGGCCTACGTGTACGAGGACACTGAGAACCATCGAAAAATGACTTGGTCAACCAACGCAGTGTCCTCTGTGATTGCTGCAAAAAGACCTTCATGAAAAGGACATCATTAGGACGATCCAGTAGAAAAATGGAAAAGAATAATTATCAATTTTGTATTATAAATATGTGGCTTCTACGGCGCCGGTCCCGGACGTAGTAGACCGATTAAGCAAAAAAGTGAAGTAAAAACCAAGTAACCAAGTAAATACAACGATCCCATATAGACAGCCAAGTATATTTTTCATCAGATCTATTTTGGCCAACTGTGCACTGGTCACTCACATCCATGGCCTCAATCTGACATCATTTTTTATCCGTCGTCTGGGTGAACGGCTGCTGCTTATTCCACTGGCCATACAAATAAATGCCTCGAGGGTAATGCATCCATTTCTCCTTCGCCCACTCTAGGTTCACCTCCACCCCTCCCACCCATTGGTCTGCCAAGAAATCCCACGTCCCCCTCACTACTGCACAATGCTCAGCCGGCGCATAAAACTGTGTGCGCCAAACGCATTTTGCATGCATTGACACCATTCATTTTCACACTACGGAATATTCAGTATTGGCATCTGTGTTTGAACTCATATTATACGTATGTATACAGTGCGCGAATGCCGACATAGAAGAAAATGGAACATATTATATGCAACACCCTTCCCTTAACATCGGGTTCAATTGGTGCTGCATTCTATAGACACACGTAGAGTTTAACGACCTAAATTCCGTGTAATATTTGCCATCTATATGGAAAGTGACGCCGGTCAACAATTCCCCATTATATCTTTCCCGCTCTTCTATATTCCCTTCCCTCTTCTTCCATTATCAGCTCTGGTGACATATAATATAATAGGCCTATATTATATATAATAATTATTAGATTTTATATATATATATATATACTCCGCTGCTCTATTTTGTTCTCTTTGTTCTCTTGTCTTCTCCTCCATTTATCCTCTCGTCTGACATATAGTGGAATATGGCGGTGTAGTGGTAATATGGTATAGCCTACGTTCGGTGCCTTGTGAATGGAGGGTTTCAGCTTCGAATCTACCTCAGGCCACAGCATAGATACATACCTTAAACAAGCCTTTCACTCGCAATTATTTCATGGAGCGGAGGAGCCTGGTATAATGTATAGAACAATGTTAGGTTGAATTTAGGAATATCTGATATCGAGTCTCGAAGTTAGACTCAACCATCTTTCGCTAGGTGGAATTGTAAATGAGGCTCTTCGGCGTGTTAGCTGCGCCTCAGCATCAGCGTTGTAGTCGGGAGCGCCTTTGAATGGTAGTACACTTGAAGAAGCGCTATGGAAATCGTCGAATAAATCAAATAAAATTGATACCACTCTCTCTCCGACCATCTTTCAATTTTCTCTTCCCTTCTGTGATCTCCTGTCCTCTCCAGGATCTCCTATCCCACGTACACTCAAAGATTTAAGAATCTCGAGATAGCACGGTCCGTTCACAGAGATCTAAATGGCGTGGCGTGCGAGCGGTGGTGAAGGATCTCACCCGAGCAATTCATTGCACATGTAATGAAGAGGGTCGAAGCCGTATACTGTCTGTCGCTATAGAAAATTCGATTTACATTATTACATTATTACATTACGTGCTTCTCTCCGTCTTTCCGTTGTCTTATTCTCCGCTGTTACGTGCATCCTGCCCTTCATTTCCATGTCATGGTCCTCTACTTTTTCCATTTCTGTTCTACTTCCCGTTGCCAGTTCATTTCTTTCGCCGAGCTCTGTCTTCAGTTTTGTTGCGTTTTGCGGAAGGGCTGTTTATGACCGCATTTGTGCCGGCCAATACTTTTTCTATCAGCGCTGTTAACATAAACTTTACTCGCCCGATGACAGACAGACAAGCAGACAGACAGGCAAACAGACAAACAAACAGGCAGGCAGACAGACAGACACACCCCTTTTCATCCCTCTTAATTATACTATCTCTTGCTCCGCCTCTTTCTCCTCCCTTCGTCATTTCCTCCTCACGTCCCTTTCCTCGAGTGGTCATTGTCGTCATCATCGTCGTCATCATAATCATCGAGTTTCCTCCATTATATTCTCTTATTAATCTTGCTCCTGCTGTTCTTGTTGTTTCTTCTGCATCCTTTCATCCTTCTCCTTCATCTCCTCCTCCTCTGCCTCCTCCTCCTCTGCCTCCTCCTCTGATTGTCATGGTCACTCTGGCGCCGAATAATCTTATGCAAAGGACGCCATACATCATCGACAATTTCGAAGGCTCTTCTCAGTGCCAGGTTTTGACGACTTTTTTCTCAACCTCCGTCTGCCCACCTATCTGCCTCTGCTTATCTGTCTGCCTATCTGCCTTTCTGTCTGCCTCTCTTCCTATCTATCTTGCTACGGGTTATGGTCATCTGTCCGTCTTCATTCTATAGTTTCACCACGACGCCACCAAAACAGTGAAGCTACCACAACCGCAATCACTTCACAACTACCAACAGATTATTTGGTTCCTTCCACGCTATTACAAAGCGGCAGAGTGCATGGGGTGTGCACTCACTGCTGTAGTGTGGCAAAATCAGATATTGTGAGTAGGCCTATATACGCTACGGCCTATACTGGAAACTGATGGGTTGGGCTTGTAAACGAGGATTGTGGGGTGGGGAGGAGTGGGGGGGGGGGTTGTGCTGCAGTGCAGTCGTCGTCAGCCTTACAAAGTATTAGACAATGCTTTTAAAAACCTGGAAAATGTTCCACGGTTGTTGCTTCAAATTTTGCTATAGGTCAAGCGAAAAAGAATACTGAATTTAGATCGATGTTTTGCTTATGTCCTAGTCGTATCTAGTCCACACTTTCGTAGTCAGAAATAAATTATGTCAAGGCAAAAGCTCTGCTCGTGAGGTGTGAGTACATGCATGCATATGCTCGCGTACAGGTGTGTAGGCCTATACTGTGTTGTATTGTATTGTATTTGTGAATTTATAAAACGCTTCTCACAGCATTTGCCCTTCAGAAGCGCTCCCTGCTGAGCGAAGACCCCGAGAGAAGAGATAGGTTTTGAGATGAGAGAAAGATGTAGGGAACACTTGCAGTGAGAAAGGTCGAGCGAAGACTAGGGCGAAGTGAGGGACCTGCGCTAGCAAAGGATCGAATCTGGGCCATAATTATATTGTGTAGCATATGCACCACTTGCATGCGTACATGTACGTGTGAGTATGCATATGTATACACGTGCATTATGCGTATGTAGGTGTATGAGCGTTCGTAGGTGTGCGTGCGTGTGTGCATATGATTTGGGGGTGTATGTGCCACACATTGTGAGTGTATCTCAGTCACCATCGATTCTGATGTTGCTGCGTAGTAGTAAATCTGCCGTTACCGTTCAACCCCTTCCCAAACGCAGCACTGTCTTTTATATAAGATTGAAGACCATTGAAGCGTTAAGAGGAGGAAGACTTCCTCTTGCTCAACAGCTGCCCCTCTCTTTCCCATAATAACCGGAACTGAGAGCGATAATCTGCTGTAATCCAATATAATCCGTCGATGATTCGTATATGGGCTGCTGGCGTCGTTATCCACTGGGTCGAGAGATTGAGGGAAGAGGGGCAAGGGAGACAGAGAGCCTTGGGGTGCCATGGTCATTCTCTTCGGCCCCGCTGTCGTCGGCCATCGTAGACAAGAGCGGTCGTACCAGCCGTGGATGGTCGTTTTGCCAAACAGATGCAAATCACAAATAGGCCTATGTTCGACTCGTAAGCATTTCAATGTGTTCATATACAAAATGTGTCTTCCTTGTCTGTTTATCTAGGTGTCATTCTGACTGCCTGAAATGTTGTCCGATTCTCTTTAACTACCCCTCGCTTTTTCACTGTCCCTCTCTTTGACTCTCCCTCTCGTTCTTTCTATTATATCTATCCGTTTCTGTCTTGCTCATGTATCTTTGACTGTCCGTCTTCTTGCATGCATCGTTGGCCCCTTCTGTTATTCGGATGATTCGTGTCAGCTGTTTTCCAACATCTGTCTGTTCGTCTGACTGTGTACAGGGTGAGGCATAAAAAAAACCTATGCTTTTGCCAATATTTTCGTCAAAAGTAGAAATTTTTAAACAAACTTTTACAGACTGAAAGGCAAATCATATTTACATAGAATCGCCAAATTTCATCAAAATATTTCAAACAGAGCAAACGTTATTCAACTTTTAGTGACGTCACACACTGTTTTTTGATGGTTCAGTAAACGTTTAATAGTTTTTTGATAACATTTCCGCCAAAAGTACAAATCTATTAATAAATTTCTATGAGCAGACAATTCACTTTTACATCTAAATACCAAATTTTGTCAAAGTATTTCAAATTCAACAAAAGTTACAGCAGTTTCAGTGAGTCCACCTGCTGTATTCCGATGATTCAGAAAAGTGTAACGTAATAAATGTTACAAGATAAAGTATTGTAACTTTTGTTGCTTTTGAAATATTTTGACAACATTTGGTAGTTACATGTAAAAATAAATTGTCTTTGAGCCCATAGCATTTTAGTAATAGATTTTAACTTTTGGCGAAAATACTAGCAAAAACACTGTTAAACGTTTCTGAATCATCAAAAATCAGTGGGTGACATCACTAAAAGTCGAATAACTTTTTTTCTGTATGCAATATTATGGTGAAATTTGACAGCAAAGCGTCAATATGAATTACCATTCAGTATGTAAATATTTAGAGGGAAAAATCCAGTTTTGACGAAAATATTGGCAAAAGACTTATGGGGTCTTTTTCTTGCCTCACTCTGTATGTGTCTGCTTGTGTCTGGCTGTCTATGTGTCCTCATCCCGTTCCGTGTCAGAGACATCTGCCAAACTGGCGCCAGAATGATCGACACTCTGACGCTGAACAACGCTCCCCTCTCCCCGTCCCTCCCCTCTCACCGTTCCTCCTCTCTCAACGTCCCTCCCCTCGTCTGTCCGTGTGTCCACCTCTCTCCTCTCAAATCTCCTTCTGTCGTGCTCGTTTCATTTAACCATTCGTTTTTATTTCTGCCTCTGTCTCTCTGTTTTTGTTTGTCTGTCTCTGTCTATCTGCCTCTATCGCTCTCTCTATTTTCGTTCCTTCCAGATCCCATTGTACTGTGTTTTCATCTGTGCGTCCATTCAACCATCCCTCCCTTCATACCATTCCTTCATCTCTGTATTGTCTCTGCTTTACCCCATGTCCTGTTCTACTTCCGTCTCTCTCTCTCCTTCTGCCTGTTTTAATGGCTACCTCAACCCGTTCGTTAGAGTTCTTCAAATCGTAGCTTCTTTATATAAGGGGCTAAATAGTTGTCGGTGACAACAGGGATTGTTGCTGCTTTTAGTCCTGTGGTGGGCAGTGATGTCAATGGGCGTCGATCGGTTTCATGCAGGGCATTGGAGGCACACCACAGCTGCAGAATCTTAGGCTCAAAGATAACAAGGCTTTCAGAAGACGACACACATACTATAAAAGGTACAATCATACAACAATGTAGATGCAGAGTCATACATGTATGATACAGTCGTATTTACCGTGGTGTTGGCCCCATGGCACCCCACCTTAGAGGTGTCTCGGATGAGTATATGGAAGCCAGAGCTCGAGGGTACGCGTACCCTAAGATAAAATACGTTAAAATACGTAAGGTACCTTTCAAATAATAAAATACGCGTATGGTACGTACCGTACACGAAAATTTTATCCACGGTTTACTCGCCGACCCACAGCCTACGTATAAATCTGGATATCCATGTTTATGTAGACTTATGTTTATGCTGGATAAACATAATTAATTATAACCTAGACCTACAATATATAGGGTGGTCCAAAAACATAAAAGTTAGAAAAATCTTTCTCCACAAGGATGCTCTTGTTACATATGACACTTTGAATTGTTTGACAGAATTTTAAGTAATTCGAAGAATATTTAGAGGTCGCTAAAAATTATCACTTTATTATAAGCACCAAAATCATCAAAAATGAGTTCATTTTGATGATTTTTACAATATTGCATCCATGTTTTATTTTTATTTATTTACATTGAATTACAGAAAATGAGCAATTATAAAGTTATTTCAAAGCATTAGTTGCTTGGTATATCATGTTGTTCACATTATCAACAATTATTCTTCAAATAAGTCTTCACAGTTAAAATTCACTTTTGCGTCTACATTTAAACGAATGAATCCACCACAACTGTTGTAATTAAAAATGGACAGAAGATGTTTGTGATATCTGAAAGATATATTCAAAAACTCAAAACAATTTGTCATAAAAATAAGTGTATTTATCAATTGTGCATTGCAACATACCTGCTGTAGTGGCAATTTAAGCCTACATTGTTGTTCCGTTAATGATCATGAACAGTAACGACTGCTTCGTACGATTGGGTTTCAACTCAATGGTTTGGAAAATTGCTTTCAACTGATCAGCATCTCGACGAGATAGATGCAAGTTGTCTTTGTCATAGGGTTCTCCAGTCTCCAAAAGTCAGTGACTGTGGTGGCTTTCAAACCATAGGCAAAATCGTTAAAGTTTTCGCAAAGCTGGAGTTTGTCTAGTATGACTATTTTTGAACTTTAGATAAACTAAACTGCTGAAGAGTGTTAGGACTAGTCCTATCAGGTGTGCAGAGAATTACTTAGATGACGAGACAATGTTCTGGAAGCTACATTGGCAACAAGTCAATTCATTTTACATATTGAGTTGACTAGAGTCTCGAATTTACACTAGTAGCATTCAATGCTAATGGAGCGTTATGACAGTAATGGCCATATACCAGTGAAAAACAGAGAAAAACAGAGAAAAGCTCTGCCAGTCTAAGTCTTGGGCAGTCAATTATAGCTTCTCCAGATGAGTACCATCGTCAGAATAGATTGCCTCTTGTCTAGCGACCATGGACTGCATGGTGCATTGCTTCTGAAGCTCAGAACTTGATGTCTTTCACAGATCACCCAAAGAAGACGAGAAATACATTATTGAGGAATCCTTCCTTAGCTTTTGGTGGTCGATTATATTATGCAAATGATATTAGATGACGTCCCAAGGCTGTGTATTTCCTACCAAAGCAACCCATACTCTGCTGGCATGGTTAGTAACTGCCCACAACTACTTGATTCCTTATCTGGTTACGGTAACCATTTCTTTTGATTCACATTGTTTGGAAGTAGCTCCTTATTCAAATGCAAAGGAGTGGACTCTGAGCAAACTTGTCAGAGAATTTGTCCTTTCCTGCAGTAGACACTTATTTGCATAGAGGCATTCTAGTTTTACCGTACAAATTATTGTGCTCCACAAATGCAAGAGTTCATCGAGAAGATGACCTTTTCCAGTACCGTTGAGGCTTCTACCATCTCTTAGGTAGTCTCTGTTTAAGGCACCAGAACTTCAAAACAAGAAGCTTTATTTCCCCTGGGACAATCCTTCTTTCCTTACTTAGTTTTAATCAATAATTACTTGCTTCAGTAAACATTTCAAAGCAAAATCCTGAAACTTATAAATATGACGAAAAGGAGTTTGGCTATTGTGGATTTAATTTGGTATAATATAAGGGGGCCAGACAGAGTGTGTTTCCCATCTCAGGTGCACGGCGCATACGACACATGCCCTCGGTAACCGAGCAATATAAGAACAAATCTCATCTTCAGTGGGAAATATTGTGGATCTCCATTTCTCTTCCCTTTTACAAATCTCGTCTTCCAGCACAAATCATAGAAGGTCGTGTTGCTGCTACCGCCCGTGTCACATGATACGAGATTAAGTGGACTCAGAGACTTTCCCATTTCCACCCCCACCCCCACCCCCACGTGACACAATCCAATGTTGTAGAGGCCTATATAGCGTCAGTCAGGGTCAACGTAAACGATCCGATGTAAAAAAAAGAGTCTGAAAGCATATCGGCTGCAGCCATCGTCGTCGTCGAAACATGAGTCGTCTAAACGGATCCAATGCGATTTCATCTATTGCTGCTGCTGCTGCTGCTGTCCGTCGTCCATCCGTTGCTGCCCTTCAATGTTCGTCCATCGATCCATCCTCTGCAGCTATTGATAGAACGTGTCGACCGTTTCCGATCGGATCATAAACATCGACGCCGCTCATTTGTTGCGACGCGTTAGAGACCTACCTTGAGTTGATGTTCTAATTGTAGTAATGTACATGTTATGTAAATCCTCGACAATTTCTCAGCGCCCACACAAACCACGTAAGGGAGACCAGCTTATTCACCGGCGCTAGTAATGCATTCGATGTAAAACTGAGAAATTTCTGGCGTTTCCTGGAGTTTATTATATTGTATTTGCGAATTGATAAAGCGCTGCACACAGCATGTGCCCTTCAGAAGCGCCCACAGTGCTATGACGCCGAGAGAAGAGATAGGGTTTTTTGATAAGAGAGAATCGAAGAAACTCTCACAGAGAGAAGCGAGTATACGGGGGGAAGTGAATTTCACAGAGAGAGTCCTGAACTAGCAAAAGATCGTGTCTGGATCATTGTGTTCCTTGACACGTGGAACAAAGACGTCTGGGCGGTAAGCATCTCTACATCCTGCTATGGATTGAAATCTAGTGAGAAGGTGAAAACGAGTATAGTTCAGCTGCACTTGGCCTAAGAGTAGGTTTCCTGGATGCTGATTAGCGACAGCGCCTCTTAAATGTGGGGTTACCTCTCAGATTTGCTTCTGACTTGCTATCATTCTATTCATGCATCCGACCGTCTGTCTGTCTGTCTTTCCGTCTGTCTGTCTGTCTGTTTCTCTTAATTTACGAAATAGCCTATATACGTGATTTGTCATCTGAACGAGCAGCATGGTCACAGTTAGCAATATGTTGTCAAACTGTCCTCTGTATTAAACCCAGCCTGCGTCTTCGTCTTATTCGAATTACTTTCCAAGTGTCCCTATAATATGCATTCCTGTTTCCAAGCAGAACGTATTTTACTTTTTTTTAATAGCTTGATATGCAGAAATCCAATCGTCACAACTCGCCAACTTCTAAACTGGCTCTATACTCAAGTCCACTATATCGCTGGATTGCTCGGTTCGGTGCAAGGTTAGAATTTAGAGGTCAAGCCGGGGAGACATCACGGTGCATGGTATATACGTTGGAAATCGTTGATGATGCGTTTGGCATGGTCAGAGGATTAGAATCAGGAGAGGATAGCTTGAATGATTTGAGGAAGAGGGTAAGCAGAGATTTCTAAGATTGACAGGAGATCTGTTGAGAGTTCACTGCAAAGATCTGGTGCAGTGTTGATTAAGGAACGGTTGCAGAAAGGAGGAGACCGGGAGCAACACGATGAGCTGCAGACCGCAGAGTTATAGAATTACTCAAAGTCAAACTCAAGAATTATTCAAATCAATATCTTACCACAAAATACCAAGAAACAGTTTGAAGCAAAGACCACTCAAGAGGGACAATGGTTCCGCTCACTTAGGGCCACGTAAGCTCTAATTTGTTTTACATATAACCCAATTGCAGAATTTTAGGTAGATTAAAGCGTAGCAGTATTTCAAACTATTTGTGGGACACTTCGCTATAGTTCGCTCCAGTGTAACGATGTTACAACTGTTATTTCTTTGTATGGGGTCTGTAAGCATCGGTGCACACTGCACCGGCAAGGACGTACTAGATTGGACCTCTGCTCTGTCTTATATATGTGAAATATGATACATGGGATATATATTATTTATGTCTCTGCTATGAATATGATAGATGATCTTGTGAATGAAGGTGATACAATAAAGATTCCGGAGCGACGACGTCTGTCTTATTATCTGCACGGAGCCATGATTGGTGGAGATGGAAACGGTGGATGAGTAGGTGGGAAGGATGAGTAGGTGGAGGGTGAGTAGGAGGAGTAGAAGTAGGAGGAGTATGTGGAGGATGAGTAGGTGGAGGATGAGTAAGTGGAAGATGAGCAGGGGGAGCGTAATGAAACGGAGAAAATGGAGAATGAGGAAGAATGGGATCTTGAAGAGAAGACAGAGGAAAGGAGGAGGAGGAGGTAACAGTCGACTATAAATTCCGTCTTTCATTTACTGGTTTGATATTTGAAATTCATTCATTCATTTGTGCATTTCTATACCGCCCCTTCAAGTCCACTACTACTCAGAAGCGGTCCCGATCACAG
>JAQFXW010005388.1:0-10430 GCA_034693945.1 Dendrobaena attemsi
GCTGGGGTCGGGAGCGCTTCTGAGTAGTTGCCTTGAAGGAGCGCTATACAAATCCCTGTAATGAATGAATAATGAATAATACTAGAGTCGTAGACTCTATATTATATAGTCACTCTACTATCTGTGGTATGACTGTTTGAAGAGGTGAAGCTTCAGCTTAGAATGGATTGCTTAATTAGGATCGAGTGATCGATAGGGGAGACTGAGTCAACTTCAGTCAAGACAAAGTTGGGTGGCTAAGCTCGAGTGATAGGCTAAGGGGGGAACAGAAAATTGGCGACGTTCAGAGGGTAGATCATTCAAAGACGAGGTGCGACATGGAACAATGGAACATGGCTCGGTATCTTCAGAACTTCAGATGGCTATAGTCACAGGTGGGCGACACCTCAATTAACGAATAATAATTATTATAATATAAAAAATTAATGCCAATGCGTATATACTTAGGCTATAGGCAGGCCTATTATTATAGGGCCTATAGGTCTATGCGGAAAATGTTGTTAGGCCTATAGGGCGTACATAATTATTAGAACAAATTTAATTGTTGCTAGAGTTGAATTTTATTCTTTAAGTTGTATTAATAATTTATAGGGCCTAGGCCTATAATAAATTATCTGCCGAGACTGGCCGAGTGGCAGAATTTAGGCCTATATGTTTGGTCTACCCTAGGATCAGGTCTAGCTATAGGGAATAGCCTATAGTGCGTGTTGTTCGGATTGTTTGGCACAACGTTCCTATAATATGCGTCGACCGCCCATTAATTAGGGCCTATGTCAACAAATTTTTAGTCATTTTTAACCCCTCCACATGCCAGCAACTGTCAAACAGTACTGTTACGGGCCCCCTCTAAAATTATGCCAACAATAATTGCAAGTCCTGCGATACACCGGCCCCGTGTCCAGGCCCGCGGACAGAAAATCCGGGCCCCTGTGCAGAGCAGTCAAGGGCCCCTAAGCTCGTAATCGTAATCTCGAAACTTCTAGATCGCTCGAGGGAGGCCAAGCGCAAAGCACCAGCCAATTTTCGAGCTGCGTCAAATCATGAGGGTTTTCCAGAGGCAAGTTTGTGGTGGTCAGTGGTCGGATTTCCAGGAGGTCAGAGGACGGCAGAGCAGCTGTTAAATTATAATAAAAAAATTATATTGCGGGCCTGTCCGCCGGGCCCCTATAGATCGCCGGGCCCCTGTGCAACTGTCCCCCTTGACCCACCTTCTCGGCGGGCCTGCCCGTGTCCAGGACCTTGGGATTCGTCCATTGCCGGCTCAAGGGCCAAGGTAAAGAGATCAGCGCCTCCCAAATCCTAATGGGCCTTCGGCCCGTGGTTCGACTTTACTTCTTTACTCTAATAATTGCTTACCTCCACCATGGCCAGCCACCCCCAACGAAAATTTTTTATATATTAGGCCTACTCTCAACGTAAAATAATTATTAGGCCTATAGGCCTAATGGTAGGCCTAGACCCTAAATGTGTGCAAAATTGTTGTTAAAGACTTTATTATTCAACTCTTCAAGATCTTAAATGTAGGCCTATACACTTTGAATTTTTACCGGTGTAGTTTTTATATAGGCCTAATAGTTTAAAAAAATTATAATAGTAGGCCTAGACTAAATATTTTTAGTTACCAGCTCGTGAAGCACAGATCTTTTGTAGGCCCTATTTAATTGGAGAGATAACAACATTATTAATTTTCTTTATTGTTGACGTCAACTTTCACTGAACTCCCTCTGTCAAAAATAGTTCTGTCATTAGACTCTCAACTTTTTCCAAACCCCTCCCCTTATTTTGTTGACATAATTAGGCTACTGGACATCAGCCTAATATACTGCAATATCGTAACTCGTAACTCGAGTTACGATATTGTTGCATATCTTTTTTCTACAATGATCAGTAGACCTTGAAATAAGAGAAGTGCTGTAAATAATAATTATACTGTTCCGCTGAAGATACTGAAAGGGCCTTTTACGCCTAAAATTGCGCAGCTTCTGTTCAGACGCTATTCAACGTAGCAGAGTCAGCAAGAGAAAGCAGCGAGTGCGAGAGCTGACCTTTATTACCCAGTGCCCTTATTATCGTCCAATGGATGCCGATCGATGTTTACGGCGTCTTCTACGCCCCCCTTTATCTCCCTGGGTTCGACCGAGTTGCCCGCCTAATTCGGTCGGTTCGCTCCGTGTAACCGCTGTTTGTGCCACGCGTGGTCGAGGCAGCTGTTTTGCGTACTTACATTATCGTGTTTATTAAGTTTATTCTGGCGTGCCGTCAGACAGCCGACGTATAACGAGTTAGTCATCCGTTTTGCTTTGGCGACTTTTGAAACGGTTTCGATTGCTGGGCATTTAGAAGAGTTTTGAAGCGGCGAAGTGAATCGCTGTTTGGCCGGAAGTCGTGCTGCGATTGTTGTGTGTACAGACGCTGAAATCTCGTCTGGTAAGTTTTGTTGTAGGCCTACTATGCAATAATAACAAGTGTGATTTGTGAATGTATAACGGAAAAACTTGTGGTTCTGTTTAAGACCGTCGATGCGCCTGTCGATCTGGGACTCTGGGTCAGAGGTTGCCGGTCAGCAGGCTTTTGCCTATGATGTGACAACTCAAGTTAATGCAAGGCGTGCATTGGAAATTTCAACAAGCAAAAATTAGCCATGTTGTGTCGTTGCAGTGTTTCTTTTTAATAGCCTAGGCTACCGTAGTAACAGCAGCTGCGCCACGTGATTTGCGTGGTAAAAAGTGAGAACCAGATCCTGGTTCAGCAGGCAGCTATAGCGACCATATGGTGGGTTGTCTCGCTCCCTGTGGTTCGCCTGCTGGCGATTTGAGAATGACGGATGGCCACGCACTGGTTAGCTGAGCGTCTGGTGGTGCACGAGAAATGGGTTTGTACTCAATTCTGTAGGCCTACTATAGCCTTCCCAGGCGGAGACCCCATGTCACAGGCTCCCTATGCGCTGAGACATTGGGGAAAATTAAGAGAATGGCACTGAGACACCTCTTTGCTGGGTATATGTCGTTGGCTAGAGTCCAGACAAAGGAGCAGCTGAACTAGTTCTTGCCTGGTTCATGAGGGTTTGTACAGGGTATTTATAGTCAGTGCACGCTTTCAGCAAGGTCTGACTTAGTTATGAGATTTTGTCAGTTGACATTGATTTTGTTCATTTACATCCAGCTTATGTACTACTTTGAATGTTTATGCAGGTGAACATTGTTTGAACTGTTCTGCTTATTTAATGGAAGAGTATTATAATGTATAAGAAATATGACAATAAGAATTATAGTAATTACTATAACATATATTATATATATATATATATATATATATATATATATATATTGAGCGAGACGGTATACAATGTTTCTGTAAACATTGAGATGAAGGGCATAACACATGCATGGCATTGCATGTATCATGCTTGTAGGCATAATGCACCTTGGGTTAATAAAGTGGATGATGGTTTGTGAAGATGAACATTACAGATTGCAGAACTATAGTACTTTACTGTTTTTTGTTGTACTGATAGAGTTACTTCAATTATTTTTCACTTCCTTCTACAAATACTTGCATTTAGATTAGTTTATTTCTTTATAAGCTCTAGTCTTGTTAACAATTATGTTGAGCATAGATCTTTAAATTAGTTTCAGTCATTTTTAGCATTTATGTGAACATGTACCAAATGAATTTTTCTAATTTTTATGCAAATGAATTTTTCTAATTTTTATGGGGCTGTTGAACCTTGTTATTGCCTGTTTACAGAAGGCATTATTTGTATCTAAGTTGCATCTAGTGATTTATGAAGTGTCTCTCCCTGATTAACTATTCAGAAACACTCTCAGCATGAAACTGCTAATGAAAAGGAACACCTTTAGAAAGAAACCGATGAGAAACCGAGTAGTGATCTCTAATACATGTATCTTGATAGATTTGCAATTACATACCAGTATTTGTCTATTATTAGCATTACTGCAGTTGCTGCTGATTGTTTCAATGAAACCAAGTGGCCACCCATGAATTAGTTTTGACCTCTTGACGAGTAGCACAGTTAGAAGCAAATTTAGATGCGAAACGGTTTGTATTTTGTGTTTCAGCCAAGAAATGTCATGACAGATACGTTGAAGACAATGCTTGGTGCTGCTGGGATCTTATGGATTGTTTCTGCTTTACAACTGGCGGTTTGTTCGGCAGAAATGACGGATACGTCGCAGTCGTCGCTGCCATCTGATGTTGGTAGGTGGAGTTCATAAGTGTTCTCATTGTTGTTTTATCGTTTGATCCGGTTGATACAACTCTTCTGTTGGAACGTTTCTGCTGCACATCTTTCACTTAAGCATCTTAACATTTTTCTTTGTTTCCTTCTGATCTTGTGAGGCAGCATGATGTGGTTAGTCTCAAATATTGGTTTTGACGTGAAATAGAGGCATTCCAGTGTCTGTAAATGACATGAGAAGCTGGACAGACACGAACGGTCAGCTAAAGAGCTAATCTTGCAGTGTAAGCAGTGCCTTCGTGTCAGTAAGGGCACAGTCACAATTTGTTAGCACTCGGAGCACCAGTTGATTGTTGATTCAGTTCACATGTATTATGATCCATTTGGGAAATCCATTCAAAATCCAATATGACTACAGAGGAAATATAGTTGATGATGAGAAACAGGACGATCATGGTAAAATACGATGTCTTAGAAATGATGAAAAAAATTTATTCATAGACAAGAATTTAATAAATTACCAAAACGTTCCAAAACATTTTGTTCATTCATTCATGCACTAAGCACTTATAGTAGCCCATTTTTTTTATCCTAGAGGAATTTATTAAAGCATGCCAACAAGGCACAAGCCCATTTTTGGATCTGAAAAGTCGAAAGAGCCAATTGATTGCATCAATACTATTTTTATGAAATCTTGGTCTCGTCTTTGGTCTACCGTGGCCATTGTGTTTTGCCCCTTGAAATTATTCTGTAGCAACAACATGACCGTGGTAGTAGCAGATGACAGGTGAGTAGACCCAACTTTAACTAGAATGCATTATTGTGAAATGTATGCAGGTCTGCTTTTGCACTAGTAGGCATTGTATGGAGAATAAGAGCCATGAGCCCTTCACTATCAGTGTTTTTTTATATATTTTCTTCCATACACAAATTTAAAATAAGTCATCATGAATAAATGTGAGAATGTGCTCCATTTTATCTTTAAATACTTCATTTTCAGGCCTTTATTGTATTGTATTGTATTGTATAAATTGTGTATTCGATACCGCCTCTTACCACAGTTATTTCTATTGAGCCAAACTGTAACTGAAATAGCATAATAACTGAAAAATATTGGTCAGTTAACTGTAACTATAACTAAAACTAAAAAATGATAAGTAACTGAAACTGTAATAGTAATTGAAAAACAATAATTGTCTAACTAAAAAACAAAACAGAGTTAACTTTGAAAAAATTAATTTTACTTGGTTACTTACTTGACTTCAAAACATAATGCTTTTTCTTACTTACTTTTGAATATAATCTTTGAATATAATCCTATTCTAGTCTAAGGTAAAAATTCTTTCCGGTTCCTGTTATTTTTATGCATGGTTGTGTCTGAGCACAGTTTGCGCTAAACCGTAAATAGACCTATTATGAAACTGTTTAAGCCAAATAGCGGTAGGAAAGTAGAAAGCGGCGTGTGGAAGCAGTTTGTATAGTCTACGAAGCGGTAATTATTGATGAGTCGCAGTAAAAATGTATTTTAGCTTATTTTATTGCATGGGAAACAAATAGAGTCTGGCTGACCTTGCGCAGACACAATACAATGGAAGAAATCATGGCTGGTATTTCGACTTCTTATTTTAAATTAAACATTTTCACTATTTTTATAATTTTTTAAAATTTTATTCAGTTATTTTTAGTCATAATCACTCATCCCGCTTCTCATATTGCCGTAAACTTTTTCATTCGCATCCCGCTTCTATATCCATATGCAGCCCAACCAACGCCGCTATGTGTACTATCGGTACAAATGTATTTTAGCGTAAAATACGCAAAAATAAGCCTGCTTCCTACATAGCACCGCTCCCTAATAAAATACGTTGAACGTGGGTTTTCTGTGTGTGGAGACCTATGCAGGCGTAAATCTCGAACAACGTGTGTTCCTCAAAGTTAACTTAATCACAAATAGGTCTACGTCAGTTGACGTGTATCACATTGATTTCTTGGACACGAACTGATTTAAACTCTCGTTGTTTCTCGTGACATTTGATAATAAATAACTGAAATTGTGACTTAAAAATAACTGAAAAATAAAAATTTTGAACTGAAACAGAAAGATCAAACTCAACTTGACTGTAACTGTAACTTAAAAATAAAAAAATGGGTAACTATAACTGAACTGTAACTGAAAAATCATAACTGAAATAACACTGCCTCTTATAGACCACTTCTACTCAGAGGCGGTCCAGATTACAGCCCGCAGGTGTGTCTGTCAGCTGTCTGAGTTTTACATGCCGAAACGCTTGAGAAATTGTGACTGAAAGACTTGCTGAAGGTCCCTACGTGACGGGTGGGATACGAACCTGCAATCCTTCACCACTTCACTACCACGCCCTGCTTTACCGTTGATCGCTCACAGTTGAGAGTTTGTACTCTCCAAGATGCTCTAGCTGTTACGGGCATTTTGCACAGTTTGCAGCTCGTGCCTTGTTATCATGCTTTACATAGTCCCAGCTGAATATGATGCTTTTGCTGTGTAATTTCTATACATAAATTGAATTGTTGGTTGGAGTGTCATTGAGTATGCAACTACGCATGAGCCTGGTGATGTCATGACTTAGAGAGCAGAAGATTCTTGACATGCAGCCTATCTGTTTGGCCATGTGCTAGGTCTATAATCCAATTATTGATTTTTTTTGTAAATGCTGGGTTGACTATGTAATGAACCAGGCAAATCGGTTTGCCCTCTACTTGTCTCTTGCACCACAGAGTCAGTTTTATGGCTCTTGCGTGTTTAATAATAAGTAAAATGTAAACAAATGCATTAATGTGTAAATAATGCAACTTGTGGTAGTCTTTTAGGCACACAATTGTCACTAATGTATCAAAGACATGTCATAAAGGTTTTTTTAATACTATGAAGTCATTTCCTTGTGCTGTATAATATAATATTATGTGATAATGCATCTGACTGTGTATTATGAATGCTTTTGGTTTTCATGAGAGATTTACTGTGTTGCTTTTAATATAATTAGGTAAAATAATGAAAAAGCAGAGCCACTTTAACTCTCTTGCTGTGCTAGACATTTAGTGTGGCTTTCGTTATGAGTCAGATACCATGATGTATGACCATGATGTATTGCTTGTGCATGTTTACATATGGTCTATCATCCACCATCCTTCACTTTTACGGATTTCTGATTGAATTTTCACAATCACCAGGGTATTTGGTTTCCTCTCTTTCTGAAATGGTCACTGTGAGTCTCTTAAGATTGACATGTACAGCCAATCGCTGCTGTTGAGCATTTCTGGTCATGTTGGAAGGGTTCAACATGCAATGCAGTAGCGGATTTCGTTTCCTACTTATAAGAAAGACCTCACCTTGTATGTCCTAATATTTTTACACAATTGTTTCATTCTAATACTTTTGTCAAGTTATTGTTCAGCACATGATGTCATCTGCTTAAATTTGTGACTATCCAAATAGGCCACCATGAAACTATAAGATTGTCTAATATCGTCATTATACATAAACTAAGGAATGATATATTGGCATCTCTGTGTTGGTTTTCTTCTGCACACACAACCTATGAATTGGTTGTGCAGTTGCAATCTGCTTTACACCAAGTCCGTGGCAAGAAGATTCCTTTAATCAATTCACTATCATGAATGGTGGACAGATCCGGCTACCAAGAATATTTATAATACCTTATGCCAGATTGATCCAGCAACATAACATAGACTCGTTATAACGGTGGTCTTTCGATTTTTCAATAGCAAGTACCTGGAATATTATTTACAAGATATTAGCGCTAAGTTTACATTTATAATCTCTGCAAAGTGGCACACTATAGTAGTGAATGAAGCCTGCCCGTGAAGATGGTGATAACCTATTATCACTTCAACTGTAAGTTTACACTGTAGGTCAGCCCAGATGACTTTTTCCATCTGTTTGTCACCAATAATCTATTCAATCATTTTGCTATTCAAACCAACCTTTTTGCTCAGCAGTTTATAGAAGCTCACCAGAATCTACCTTCATACTCCAAAGTCTGCTTTTGATACCAACAACAGTTGCTGAGATGAAGAAATTAATTTTATTGGTCTGATCTAGATTGCATGAATAATCAGGAAAACTGCAATTTCTATGTATTGGTCAACTTATTCGTTGTTTCAATAACCTGTGTTTGCTACAGTTATGTTGTGTTAATCGTTTCCAATTGCTTCTCAAGTTTTTGCATGTGAACGATGCCCAACATAGACCAAATTGGAATGACCCTTATCGAGATCTACTGTACAAGTTGTAACCAGTTTTGGATGAACTTATTTAAAAGTTTCAAACTGTATAATGTATACACATCAGATCCATCAATCGCAGTAAACGAATCCTTATTACTATGGAAAGGTAGACTTATCTTTAGACAATAACTCCCTGTAAAAAGAGCCAGATAGGCCAATTGGAATAAAATTATTTTTGCTTATGTGAAGATTCTGGATATATTCATTTTGAACATTTATATATAGCGCCCCTTCAAGAAGACTACTCAGAGGCGCTCATATGTAATGTATTGCTTCAGAGTATATACTGGCAAACAGAATCCAACTGTTGCGATGGATGTGCAATTGCCTCAAGAATATGTAAACTTTAGCATAAGTGGAAAACGTTGTTTTATGCATGACAAAGGTTACACTATTTGGATGAATAATTAGTATTCTTCATGCAGGCTTTTCATTTTTTCATTCGACTTCACTGGGTGTTTTAATTTCTTAATAGGTGGTAGTGAAAGGGTTAATAAGTAAGAAGGTGGTAGCATGAACACATTGGACAGCACAGTTCATCTACAGTTCAGCTGTACCATTTCTGTAGTAATCGACTAACCGTAATTTCCAAATTTCTAGATCACCACTCAAATGCCAAGTAGAGGGCACTAGCTAATTCACGAGTGCTGACGTCAGGCGTTGTTACATCAGTTGGAGTGTCAGTGACACCGCTGTCAATTTCCTGTGGTGCACTCTAGATTTAGCCAACAATGCAAACCTATGTGAACAGTTGTTTAATAAATTTGGTCGAATATTCATATATCTAACTAATTGATCTCTTGCAGTTCTGCTTCAACAGAAACCTTGTGATATGGTGTAAATTGTTACATTTTGAGAAGCTACCTATGTTTCTGCTTGATGCTTGGCTATCCATGAACTTGCAATTGCATGAACAATTGCAATTGAACAATTTTTAACCTTTCTTGCCAAAAATGTCTGGCACAAGGTTTAAATTGGTTGTTCCTTTGCATCAGGAAAATTGCTTCATTCTTACTCCTTGATTCTATTGGTCCCTCACTGTGGAATGCACGATCTCCATGTGTTCGCTCTGAAATTCTTTCTGGCAGTCTATCATCCTCCCTATCTCATCTCAAGACCATTGTCTTTTCGCGGGGACTTGCGCACTGGAAGCGCTTCTGATGATGATACCCACATAACATCTGATAATTATGCTCAGAGTCTCAGATGCTCATTCCATTTGACAGTTTGTGGTATGCCTTGTCTGTGCATCTGTTGTTCACCTCTTGGGCAACAGTCAATGAACTCCTTAACCCAGCAAATAAATTTCTGCTACTGTGTACTGCATAATTTAATATATGACCTTTGGCTGGTAAAAATATCATAAACTATGGGTGAAACAGATCGACTTGAACTGGTCTCCGTGAACAATTTTCTGCTGTTGCTTGCTTTACAGGGTGAGCCAGAAAAATTACCCCTTTGCTTTTTATAATTATCTTGGTCAAAAGTAGGAATTTTTAAATCCAGTTTTACAGAATGAAATGTAATTCATAACTACATGTACTTTAACGAAATTTCACCCAAATATTTCAAACAGAACAGTCATACAACGTTTAGTGAGCCCAGCCATGTTTTTCGATGGCTCTGAAGCATGCAATGGAACAATTGACGATTTTTGCATAATTAAGCATGTCTCAAATAATTGTTATCAAGCATGATATTGCTTCACAACTTGTGTTCAATATGTGCACCACAAGTGGCCACACATGTTCTTAGTCCCCTTTATCAAGTTTTATGGTCTTGTTGATGGGTTCCTGAGGCAGGCCTATACTACAACTTCCCACAAGGATATCAGAAACCCTAAAGAGACTCGGAACATGTTCCGGGAAAACCTTAACACGTTGAACGCGGAGGGGAAAATCTTACATACGCTAGAGAATCTAACTGACCATTCGATGACCCCCCACAG
>JAQFXW010005389.1:0-10430 GCA_034693945.1 Dendrobaena attemsi
TAAACACCACATTACTGAATACCCTTTTGAATTACGTTGTAATTAAAGAGTAACCTACAGGACCACAACATTGCACACGCTTATAAATATCACTATAGACAGGGGTTCGCACTTGCCGAGAACAGACTTCAAAATCACAACAAAAGTATTGCTTAATTAATCAAATGCACACAGACAAAAGGTGATCATAAAGACGAATTCAGACTTGGAAAAATTAATACTCGCAGAGAATTCACCATCTACAAAATATACTGCCATGATACTGTTTGCATTTATACACGAGCCAACGGGATACATTTCTCAGTGTAGCATGCGGCAAGCACAGAGCTTTGAGCTTCTGCTTTGGCAGTCAGTGTAATGGTAATTGTAACTTTAAAAAGCGCCACGTCAAGGGAGAGTCACCAGATCACGCACAATAAAACCACAGATGAATTTTTTTTCTTAAATCCTGTGCAGGAAAAGGATCACACTATTAACGTAGGGTGATGGTGGACTATTAGTGGTAGCGTATTCAAGGAGGAACGCTTCAGAACCTTGAGAAGGTCCTTCACACAAAGTTGCTTGTTGTCATCGAGAGCTATGTTATGTGCACGCTTGAATTCTGAACTTTCAGAAGATTGTGTTGCATTGAAACAGGAAATTTATCCATCATCCTAATTGAAAGTCTCACCTCTACAGAAGTATTTTTGAAGTATTTATTCACACATTTCTATACCGCCCCTTCAAGTCTCCTACTACTCACAAGCAGTCCCGACTACAACCCTGAGGTGTGTCGGAGTTTATACGCCGAAGCGCCACGAGCAATTGTGAGTGAAGGACTTGCTCAAGATCCTTATGCGGCGGTGGGATTCGAACCTGCAACCATTCGGTTGCAAGGCAGCGACCTTCACCACTAAACTACCATGCCATTATCACTTCACCACCATTAACAGGGTGTATAGTCAGAACCACAACCATCAAAGCCGATCGACAGTGCCCGCTCAATTAATACCTAATCTGATCTGGCTGCAACCATATCATATTGTACAATGCACCATTCAATTGAAACCATAATTTGAAAGTCATGATCTACTTGAGAAGCCAAAAAAAATGCAGCAGCAGAAATCCTCTATTGCTCACCAGTTAGGTGAGCAAATTGAAATGTAATTTTTTACAGTTGTCAAACACATAAGAAATGTTATCACAATAGCTGCAGACTGGCCTGTATTCAGTTGTACATATGCATGGCGAACAAATTCAAATAAGAACATCCAAAGAACAACTTCACAACTTGCAAGAAACTCTTATCTGCTGATAGCCTCAGAAAGAAAACAAGGAACTATGCTCGGAGAAGTGCAGGGACCAGGGTGTGACCGGAATCCAGTAGGGATCCGGATTCAGGCCGGATTTAGTGTTATCCAGAAGTATTGGGATTTTCCAAATACTTGTAGCAAATAATTACCAAATCTAAAATCAACAAATTAATATTATTGATAATACATACCTTCCAAAATCAATTATTCTCTACTGCAGGGACTTCCGTTTTAGTATATTAGTATAAATACTAAATGGAAAGTAAACCCCTTTAGCCTTTACACTTATTGTAACCAAATTTTTTATTAAGTAATTAATTCCCAATAAGTAATACTTAAACACAGACATTACGGTAGACTCACATGACACTTAGGCATGCTGCAAGCGAGGATATCTGGAACCGGCAAGTATTTGGGCCAACCATCCGGATTCGGTGAAAAAATCATATCCGGTCACCCCCTACCGGGAACAGACGTGGAAACAGGTCGACGAAAGGAAAGGCAGTGCCAATGGCGAGTGCACGATGGTTATTTACAAATGCAGTATGAAAATTTACCCCATCAAGTAACAATGCAGACATCATGAACTGGATGATAAATATGAGATATGTAAAACTAGACGGAGAATAAAGTCCATTTGAAGTCACAAATCAATGCACAATCTATTAATCGTAATAATCTCCACAGATTGGTGCGTCCTACCAGTTAGTTTCGTCAGTCAGACTCAAACCAGTCAGTCGGTCAGTTAATCAGTCAAACCAGTCAGTCACCCAGTCAAATCAGTCAGAGCTCCACAGATTGGTGCATCCTACCAGTTAGTTTCATCAGTCAGACTCAAACCAGTCAGTCACCCAGTCAAATCAGTCAAAGAGTCAAACCAGTCAGTCACTACGTCAAACCAGTCAGCCAGCTTGTCAGTCGTTTACAATAAATATAAATACATGTAATATAAATATGCATAATAGATACACGCACAAGTATTACCCAAATATTTCCTTAGTTAGTTTGTATCAGAATGGCAACAAATTTAATAACAAAAGTCACAGATATGATAATACATGTTCTTATTACAAAATTTACCCCGATTTGAATCAAATTATTTTCAAAACGACAACATTTCTTCCTTTCTTTCTGTGTCTTTTCCTTCTTTCATGAGTTCTGATTCTGAAAATGTACCAGATTAGTCTTGTCAATCAATTAAACTACAAAGCTTGCCTTCAGGTTATCTTACCTCCCTAAAGTTGAAATTCATAATCATTTAAAAGAAAGGGAGCATAATTTAAAAAAAGTTCAATACTAAATCTCATTGTGTATATGATACGTATTAGAGTACACAATCTACCTGCTCCAATGACTCCTATAGCTTAGATTATCCTAAATTAGATTGTTCACATACAAGATTGTACATCAGCAGACACAACACTATCTATACACCTACTTAACAACAATACATAATTTACATATATTATATATATACTGATCGCAGCTCCTGGCAATGTATTCCTCAAAACCTCCTACTTGTTCCTCGCATGTGTGATCTGCCACTGCACATACCCGAAGCTTTGCCTAATATGTTGGACCTTCAGAGAGGAATCGGCTTCCTCCTGACCCGCGCCTAGAACTTCTCTCCCTCCCCTTCTACATTTCGCCAGCGTCTGAAGGCTATGCTGTTTGTTAGTGTTTCCACTGGGTTGACTGGGTTGGGAGCGCCTCTGTTGAGATTTCTCTAAGAGGCACTTTATAAGTTGAAGAACTCTTAAAATTCCTATCTCCTTGGATTATCAGTTTCTTCGTAAGGCAAATGACATTCATCATAATAAATGTCCAGCAGAAGTAATATCCCAACTGAAATCTATGAAATCAACCAGCCAATCTGCTGTCTCAATGTAAGAATGGAAATCTAGAATCTTCCCTCTCCGGTAAAATGGTTTTGATGCTCAGTCTCTGACTCACTGACCGCACCATAACCATAACCACATTTTTATTGACTCCAGTGTAAAATTTTACAGTAACAAGTTTTTTAGCAAATATACTTTGACAATGGAGGCAATGGGAGAAACCTAAGGAGGCCTAGGCCCCGCTAACAAGGGTCACCCTAAAAGAGGCACTTTTACTGAAGAATGCAACTAGTTTTATTTAGATTTAAAGATAATTTATTACTTATGAACCAGTCTGCAATTTTTTGTATTTCCTGGTTTGCTATTTGAAATAAACTGTCATAATTTTTATGAGAAAAGAAAACGTTAGAGTCATCTGCAAAAAGAATAAAATTGGCAAGTGTTGAAGCGTTAGGAAGGTCATTGATGAATATCAAGAATAGTAGAGGACCGAGTATAGAGCCTTGTGGAACTCCAAAATTAATCACTCTAAGTTTAGATAACTGGCCTTTACATGCGACAAGTTGTTTTCTATTGGTAAGATAACTTTTAAACCAGCATAAATTTTGACCCCGGATCCCGATATTTTCAAGTTTTGCAAGTAATATATTATAATCGACCGTGTCGAAAGCCTTGGCAATATCAAGGAATAATTATACCAATAGAAAATTCTTTATTTTCAATAACCGATAATATTCAGAGGGTTATGGTTAGTGGTCATGCACGGTAGCCTACAATGCGAAGAATTTAAGCCTAAATTATGCCTAACCCAGACTCTTAATCTTCAACCTTTCACGGCACCTGCAATTATATTTTAATGATGTCAATCATTCGTTTAAATCTCCTGCAGCAGATGTAAGCCTACCTTTTGCAAACACAACAGCGCAACTAGACTTAGGGAGACAGGATGGGCGGTCTTTCTCAATATTTGACGTGCATGGGATGGAGTATCTTATATTCGCCCAAATATTTTGTAAATTTGTCAAAAATGTCATTACTGGTGTTTGCGGAAAAACTTACCCTAGACAATCTCTTTCGTACATTTTAAAGCTGTTCTTTATTGTCTCTTCTGTATGTCACCAAGTTTCCAGAGCGTAGTGTTGTGCATAAAACAAGTTCAATAAGTTCCGACAGTTAGTAGATAAGCAGGTCCATTTTATGCATAATAATACAGACATGCATTTAGGCTATAGGCTAAAACGTCCTTTAAACATTTCTAGTCATAGGCGAATTGAAATCTACTACTGACCTGTAGGTGTGCAGTAATCGACAGCAGTTGGACTATTCGCCGTCTGCAATAAATGAAAATAAACTTGTTAAAATGTCAAATAAAGTTATAATCAATATTTATACCGATTTGTTTCAAGAATAATAAAGGTTTAGGATACAGTTTCTGTCATAGATGTTAGAAACGTTTTTAACTTTCTTTATCTTTTTTTAAAAGTAACATTTTAAAATTAAGATTTTTTATTTTTTTAGACTTTATTGTTATTGTCTCTTATTTATTATTTTATATAATTAAATTTTAATTTTGTCTGATGTCCCTTATCTTGCCTCCGTACATTATTGAAACTATTATCATTTACGTCACTATTTGACATCATTATTTCATAAATAAATAAACTTTTATCGTGGTGGCTTTGGACTATTTTCACGTGAGGTGGCAACGGCCTCTGCCAAAGAAATGCCTGGTTTAGCTGGTTGATGGCATTATTTTTGCGCTCATGTGCCAGAACTTCAGAAAGTGGCAATTCGCGTCTTGTCTCAAGTGGCATCAGCGTCAGCGTGTGAAAGAAACTGGTCAACTTTCGAATTCATCCACACGAAGAAAAGAAACCGCCTAAGTTGCAAGAAAGTGGGAGATGTTGTCTTTGCACACAGTAATTTAGGCAAACCTGTCAACGGCGGTTTTTAATTAGGCCCCTATTTAACACTGAAATTACAACAATCGACATCGCTGTGTATGTTTCTAGCCTATATTCCGACTTCTTATTTAAAAATCAACATTTCCATAATGATCATCAGTCATCCCGCTTCTGAATTTCATATCAACTTTTTCATTTGCATCCCGCTTCCATTTTATAATCAACACTTTCCATCAGTCATGCGCGATTTTCATCGCTTTAGCGTATATAATCTTTAATCCCGCTTCGGTTTCACTACCGATTTTTTCGTCCTTCATTCCACTTCTAGTTTAATAATCGACAACTTCATTTTTCATACCGCTTCTCTTTAATTTCAAGATTTAAATCTTTTATTCCAGTTCTAAACAGCGCGGATGCTGTCATAAACAAGGGCATTACATTTAAGTAGACTCATCGCACATCAATAAGTAGAGTCATCGGCGAACATTATGTCAATTTCAGTGTTAAATAATTTAAAACCGCCGTTGACAGGATTGCCGTAATTTGCGATTGACTGATAAACTGACTGATACATGTATTAATCCAATCGAAGAAACTGTTGAACGGTCATCTGTGATGTTAAGACTTTCAGTCCTACTCTGTGAAATTAATTAAGTTTCATTATCATAGTCAAACGATTCATCAATGATGGTTTGCTTCTTCACTGGTGTTAACTAATGATGTCATGTTATTTGATGTCTTCTAACGTTTTATTCACGTTTTTAACGTTTTTTAAAATTATTTTTACAAAAAACGTCGTTTTCTAACGTTTTTCATTTCATTTCTAACATATTTTACATCTATGGTTTATGTATAAGCTAAAACATGTAGTTCAACAAATTAAATGGAAAACGACTGAAAAAAGTAGGCTATATTATATAAAAGAATAGGGCCAACTAGGCCTACAGGCCTCGCAATTTTGATGAATGCTTATATAGTGTGGGGTTACGCTTTAGGCTAAAAGATTACAATGTGAAAATGTAAGATTAGGCCTATTACACATGTTATGGTAGACCTACACCTAATGTTAAATACATGTAATTTATTCCAAAATAAATATGAAATTTAATATCAATCTTTAACACTCAGAGGCTAACCTATAAAGAAATCACACATTGGATAACCTGGGGTGAATTTTCACCCCTCTATATTTGAGGCATGTGATATAAAATTAAACCTTCGATCAACAATGGTAATTGTACCAAATTCAACATAAAACTGCAAAACTAGGAAACCTAACTAAAGTCAACTATCAGCACAATCATCGAGTCTACAGTCATCTTTAGTTTAGCAGTATTAGCAGCAGATAATCGTCGAGACATCATTCATACAAAGTGTCAATAAACATGGCAACGGTATAAAGTCAGTCACGTGACCATTCATCCAAAATAAGTAAAACAAAATATATGGAGTGAAGCATAAGTCATCTATGAACAGATACACAAAGGCGCACGACCTAACTCCAAAGCTGTAAAAAAAATTCAGCGCCAATACTGACAGTGGGGTGAAAAATTCACCCCAGGTTAGCCTCTGAGGGTTAATTAAAGCTACATGTGTGTGCGTGTGTGTTTCATCAATTTAACGACAGCTTATGAAAACAGACGCCGTTGCCGTCGGTGCAAAGAATTGGCCAAGCTCGTTGGGCCCTAACTAGAATAGATGGTGGCAGTAACTTTCTTAGTGGACACGACAATTATAGTGATCCAATTCGCTATGCTTTGTCCTAACGTCATAATATTTGGACTACTAACACAGTTTCAAAAGTGTTTGTGATTCAGGATTATAGTTCTTACCTAATATGTCTCCGCTTCAAGATCCTTTATTTAAATATACAAAGACAGAAATGTATAGAAATACGCGTTGGTGTAGTGTTGTCATTGGAGAAATGCAGGTTCAAACCCCACCTCAAACCGCTGTTTACCCCTCGATTGCTCTGGGGAGGGGTGGGTATAGCACACTGATATGAAGTATACTCGATATAAGATCAAGTTCTGTAACCTCCCTTTGGCGGACCCCACATTCTATCGCAAGGTGGCATAACAAATGAGGCGCATCGTAATGTTAATTTTGATACTACATCACTGCTGTTACAATATTCCAGAGTTCCTCTGATTTCTAATGTACGCATGCCACTGTATTATTATTGTGACTTATTAATAATAAAAATTGCATTATTTACTTTGAACCAGCCAAAAAGAGTTCGTGGAGTCACTAAAAGCAACATAACTTCTGTTCTGCTTGATATAATTATTTCATGAAATTGTGTTATTGTATGTATATATGATCTACCATTCAGCAAGTCTAATTTGATTAAATTATTCCTACATTTGGACGAATAATGTGGCAAAATAACATTAAAATGGTCCACCCTGTAGAAAAAGAAATAATATTTCAACGTGCCCCAATATCCCAATCTGCTAATAATGACTTATGTTATGTCCATACCAGGTTTCATGCTTCTATCACACAGTGCACGATGATTTTGCTATGCCGCTGTATGCTACAACAAAAACAGACGAATTCTTTAGTCATCAATTCCATTTTCTGTCTTCTCCCTTCGTAACTCCTCCTGAAAACTGATGACATAAAATTCGGAGGTGGAACAGAATCTTATTATCCAGAATTCATGGAGGCTAAATTTCTGGATTCCAACGTCAGAGGCAAAATCCCTCTCCTCCAAATGACGTTCCTGGTCATAGGAAATTGTCGATGACTATATTTAGTATCACTATACCAGGAACTTTGACAAGGATTGCCCAGTCAAATTGCTGTTATGTATGTCAACATTATACAGTAGGCAATAGGACGATAGACTCCACCTTCGCTCGTAACAAATTTAATGGCGTAGTGTAAGAATTGCTTCGGCTTGTTAAATCCCACTTCGTAACATCGCTGCAGACGTGAGCGCCTCTGATTTGTAGTGGACTTCAAGGGGTTCTTCAGAAATCTCCGAAATACAAAACAAATTAAAAGTTATAATGAAAGTTGACCAACCAAAATTTCAAAGACAATAGCTTTCAATTAAACAACATTATAATTACCACGCTTATTATATGTTTCACCAATCTGCGTTATCAAGGCTTTGGACGAACACTGCTAGAATGATAACATTGATGGCTTGATGCTGGCTAATTAGCTGACGATACCCATTGGCTGAATATTATTCGGTTTTAAAACAGTCGTGTAAGATGATATGGCCAAATTTAATGTACCCAAAAGAAAAAAGTAAAACACAAATAAGGTTAGTATTATACAATATAAAGGTGTTTAATGAGAGTGCTTTAGTATTTCGTAATGCGGGATCGTCTTAGCACAATATCAATCGAACATGGAGGAGATGGGTTATTTTAATCTGATCATCTGTTGCAGAGGGTGAGTGATGTTGTGGGATAGTCGATGTCTCGCTGCCAGAGCGTCGCGGGTTCAATTCAGGATTAAAATGTAAGTCATTACGTTTTGGGACCTTGAGCAAAACCTTCACTCGAAATTGTTCCAAGCTTCTCATCGTGTTGACTCCGACACACCTCCCCTTTGTTTTCTAGGTCCCCTCCGAGTATTGTGGAAGAGGATGTTATATAACTAAAGAAACAAGTATGTATGCATGTGTGTATTTCTATACCGCCACTTACAATCCACTACTATTCAGATGCGGTCCAGACTACAGCCCGAAGGTGTGTCGGAGTTTTACACGCCGAAGCGCTTCAGAAACTGTGAGTGAAGGACTTACTGAAGGTCCTTACGCGGTGGACGGGATTCGAATCCGCAACTCTTCGGTTGCAAGGCGGCGACCTTCACCACTACACTACCATGTCCCACCGTAGTAGTTTAGACTATGCTTCTAAACAGGGTGAATATTAATTTCTCTCATTTATATAATTATTGATTTTGAAGATGATTGTCAGTTAATGTAGTTCCTTACTTAGACTCTGTAATATAGAAAAGGCTCTGCATCACCCTCCTCCTTTTCAGCAGCTCGAGACTGGCTCTATGCAAGTATGGACTGAGGAGGAGGAAGAGGACGAGGAGGACGAAGACGAGGCGGAAGAGGAGGAGGAGGAGGAGAGGAGGAAGAGGTGGAGCTAGTCCTATCAGTTGATGCGGTGCAGTCTAGAGACGAAAGTAAAGAGGAGGGAAACGCCTTTTGCCACAGCACAGGGTCCCGACTACAGCCCGAAGGCTAAATATAGAAATAGTGGATAAACAACAGCTATTTTTTAATATTTGTTAGGAATCTCATAAGTGGTAGACTTGAAGAGATATTTTAGAAAAAGAAACTTATAGGAATAACATTAAAATGAATTGATATAACAACACTCACTTCCAGACTTAAATTCAACGCCTGTTACCTTTTTATAGGTGCTCTACAAATTTATATAAATGCATTTATTTCAATGAGCTTCAGATTGCAGTCTTGAACGCCTAATGGCACAGTGGAGGCTTATGATAACAACAGCTGTAACCAGTAAAAATTAAGGGCAGTTTTATTTAATCAAGGAACACAATTTCAAAAAATATAGTTACTTACTTACTTACCTACACCTAACGCTCTAATAGATTTCGTATAGCATATGGACTACAGAATCACTTGAATTCAATAATAATGGCATCAATGCTAATAATAAGGCGGCGTTAAACTTTAGTGCGGAGAATCAACATCAGATTTGACAAGGTCATTACTGTTGTAGCATGAGTAAAAGAAGGTTTGTTTAACGACGGTTTATGACATCAATGGGCTTTACCGCCGGAGACAAAAATTTGCTCGGGTTGATTGCAACCATGGGAGTTCTGTTATGAGTAGAGTTTTGTAAAGGTGTTTAAAAAAAACCTATCCCACCATAGATAGCAGAAATCAACAGTCATTAAAATTAAGTGCACTCACAATTATAGTATAATTATAACTTGTAAATTTTACAAGATGTTAATAGATCGGCTTCAGATCAATATAATTAAGTTATCAGCATCTGGCTATTATTAATTTTAACTAATTATTTTCAATTTATATTTAGTCCAGCGACGAATCTTTGGATGTAGCATATTTCTTACAAGTCAAGTATGTGTCGTAGGCAGTAGATCACATAAGGGATTTGTAGAGGACGGCATAGAAGCACCACCGTTTTAGAGCACCTGACCCATAATGATAATTAGGATGCTAAGCACTGGTCACATTGCTCTCCTCCTCCTCCTCTTCCTCCTCCTCCTCCTCTTTTTATTCGTCCTCCTCCTTCTCCTCCTCCTCCTCGTCCTCGTCCTCGTCCTCGTCCTCGTCCTCGTCCTCCTCTTCCTCCTCCTCCACTTCTTCCTCCTCCTTCTCCTCCTCATAGTCCTCCTCTTCTTCGTCCTCCGCTTCTTCCTCCTCC
>JAQFXW010005390.1:0-10430 GCA_034693945.1 Dendrobaena attemsi
GTTGATGAGCAGGAGGACCATGAACAAAGGCCTGAACATCGTCTGCATACAGGTGACCAGAAGCCAAGTGTTTTGCATAGGCCTATATACACTGTGTCCGGATAAAAAGTACCTAGACATAGTGTCATAACTCCGTCAAAACTCTTAGAACGTGTCTGAAATTTTACAGGCATCATCCGTAGCCATATTGTCACGAAATCCTAAACCGGTTTTAAAATATTATTGAGTTTGCCAAAGTTATGAACGTTTGAGATTAAGTACTCAAAATTGAAAATTTCCCACATGGCAATATTGGCTTATACTGCGGTCTGCAAATCCCAATTTCCCTCGCAATCTAACGATAAAGATAAAATTAGTGCACCCCAGGATTAACACACCGACTGAGACCATTAACGGCTTCGAGAAGTGTGAACGGGTCTTAAGGAGAAGTTTAATAGGAACATGCTTCGTACGTGTTCCAGCCGCTATACTGCGCCGCATAAACGCATCAATCTTCTCCCTTAGTTTTTCAAAGACGACAAACGTATGCCTACACCACTATTTCGAAAATTCATTCAGAAACCTTTCTCACCATAAGGAACCTTAATTTTCTTTCCCCAAATAATTACAATGTCATCTTATTTTGTAAACACCGTTTCTTTGCTGTTTACACCAACACAAATGACGTATTCCATCGATGATGACGTCGATAGCGATCGAGTAAGTAAGAGCATGTGTTGGCAACTCTCAATCTCACCCGATATTTTTGTGATATTCAAAAAGGGTGACCGCGAGGAAGTGTCAAATTATCGACCCATTTCGATTCTTCCATTTTTCTCTAAACTATTTGAAAAACTTATGAATGACAGGCTCTCAAATTATATAGGATCTACCAACATACTATTCTCATCGCAGCACAGGTCCCAGTCTGGCCATTCTCTTTACATGGCACTGCTTAGTTTGCAGGCCAGAATTTCATGAGCCATTGATAATCAGGAATATGGTGTCTTCTTGGATCTAGCTAAGGCCTTCGACACAGTCGATCACCGAATACTACTCCAAAAATGGAATACAATGACATAAGGGGACTTCAGCTTCACTGGTTTAAAATTAGAGAATCGCACACAATTTGTACTCCAGTGGCGTTATTTCTGAAAGACGATTTGTAAAATTTGGTGTACCTCAAGGCTCAAACCTAGGACCGCTTCTGTTCCTCTTATACATTAATGACCTCCCTAATGTATCCCCTCTCCTACACTTCATACTTTTTGCTGATGACACTAATATCTTTCTCTCTCACAGCTCTCCAGAATTACTATATCGGAATATGAATCATGAACTTAGCAGGGTTGCCGAATGGTTTAATGCAAATAAACTGACACTTAACATTGATAAATCCAACTACATCCTCTTCAAATCTTATAAAAAAGTTGTCCAACTGATGTTATTTGCCATTGGGCAGCTGTGTTCCATTTGTTAATTTTGTTGTTGTTGCTGGTTGCAATAAAGAATATTGAATTGATTTTAATTGAACTGTGACAATTTCCTCACTATGGACCTGCATCCAATTGTTTAGGAGTGCATCTGATTGCTTATTAGCAGTCTTGTATTTGTTAACAGTTATTTATGAAGTATTTGTAGGCCTAATGGTTTACAAGTCTTGTACTTATTTACTGAGACAATTTGAAGACATCAAAGTGTATTGTCTTCTTCCTAAAGACACACCTACATCTAATTGCTTATTAGTGCATCTAATTGCTTATTGGCAGTCTTATATTTGTTAACAGTTATTTATGAAGTATTTATAATGGTCTTGTATTTGTTAGCTGAGACAATTTTAAGACATCAAAGTGTAAATTGTATTCTTTCCTTAATATCTCTCTTTGCCTTTGAAATTTGTTGTAATTAGCATTTTACCTTCAATTTGCTGACTGGGGTGCAGGGTAAAATGTTGATCAGTCACCATTTACCGATCAGCATTTTACTCTATCCAATCAGCGGATCAGCAAATCTGCATTTTACCCGTACCCTTTCCAGTGTCGTACAAATTCTTACAAGTGTGTATCGTCCAACATCTTCTGTAAAATCAACATTTCATCCCTATCCCGCTTCCCTTTGTAATCAGGATATGTGATGCGGCATGGCAAATGGAGGCTGTTCAATGAGTGTTCATAAAAATTTTATAGAATGGTGTCTTAATTTATTTAAATAGACCTATTCAAGATCTTTCCAAAGTGCTAATGGTTGTTTCAGTGCGTCTAACCGTTGCAAAGCTATGCGGTTTAGAAACCAAGCCCCTCATGCGAAACTATTTAGAGAAAAACGTCAAAAACCACAAGCACACATGTATCTATCAAAGACCATGATAACTCTTGTTAAGTTGCGTTTAAGCGTTCAAGCTGACATGTTCACAGCTTACGCAGAAATCATTCACTATTACACTTTAAAATTTTATACAATTTCCAGCTTTAATATCATAAAATAATTATTATGAAACGTTTGATGAATAAACTCACATCAATTCCGTTCATCGCATGTTACCCATGCGACCTCACTTTATCCAATCACCTCTTTAGGATCCTCATTTTAATACTCATGTGACTGCGATTGTCCAATCGGCTCTCTGGCTATGCAACGGTGTAATTATTTAAAGCGCAGCTACTTCAATCTTATATATAAAAGCCCAGATCCGTGTGTGCGTCCGTCCATCTGACCGGTCGTCATTGTTCAGTCAAAAATAGCGATGATATAAATAGGTGACACCTGGCAACACATGTAGGCCTACTATCGTAATGGCCTTTTTATATAGGAAAAGTGCATATTTTTTCCATGATGATGGGCAGAAAAGCTAGTTAGTAAACAATTACGTCATTACGCTCTGTCCAATCAACTTTCATTTAAATATCACGTGACTCACCATGGCAACGGAACTGCATGTTTTACGGTAAAGTCAAAATTGGTACCCTAAGTTTCTTTTTAATTTCAGAGAACCAACTTAATTATTTTGAACGAAAATCATTCGATTGTTTAGAGGTTATTTCACGCTTTCAGAAGATTTTCAATGTTATAGGTGGCTCACCGTCAATATTTTTAACCGCTGCTCGGAAAACGACGCATTTCATCCCAAAAATGAAAAAGTCAACTGATTTAAAACATTTCAAATTCATTCAAACTATAATGAAAACGCTAAATAAAATCTTTAAAAGCTTAGAATTATATCCGTGAAATGTTAAATAATTATATAAAATGATTTTCGCTAAAAGTGAAAACAACCGTTGTTTTATAGGGATAAAGCGCTAACGCGTCTCACCAACTTCCACCTCCATTTGCCATGCTGTCTCTCATATTCTTTTGCAACGGGTTATTGTTTGTCTTTTATCCCACTTCTGTTATAGTACTAAAATTTTTATTAATGTCTAGATAATTTTGAAACATCGACTAAATAATTGAGCTTAAACTATGAGATAACCTGTGGCAACTGTTGTGAAATTAAGGCAATAAAGAAATTAACTGAAATGAAGTAATGCAGCCAATTTGTGATGTTGATGTCATTGATTTTGTATTTCCATCCATGTCTATCTCAATAAATAAGAGCATGCAGAGGCCGCTTAAGGCACATTCTACTGAATTAATTGCACAAAACTCAGAACACTGCATTAAATATTTTATGCAGATGCGCTATCACATTATTTTCTTAGTGTGGCACTGAGATCATGATTTGATGCGATACATTTGTGCTGACTTTTGGTGACAATATGCATATCAGTCGCTTCATTGTTACTAAGTACTAGTAAGTATGTGTGTGATTTTTGATGATTTTATGCCATAAATGTTCCCTAATTTTCAACCACTTTAACCTGTCTATGACGCTTGCGCTATCTTGCCATGAACTTCTACCCATTTGTTTAGATTGCTGTGATATTATGTTTGTTGTTTCATTCACTGGTTTCTTTTCCATTGCAGGTGTTTGTGTTACTTCATTGCCTCTTTTTGGCAAAGTATCCCCATGTGTAGTTCCATGCTTGGTTGAGCTATTCTCAAATACTTGCATGGCAGCTATCACAGGCTTTGGAGGTCCTTTGTTTTCAGAACAAGCAAATGCCTTATGATGTCGTGATTTACATAGTAAACAATGAGATCTATTGTCACTTGTGACTCCTCTATCCCTGTTTGCATCCATAAATCAGTTGAAAAACCTCGTGACTGTCAACTTCAAAGCATGATTTAAAAAATATATAAAATAAAAATGAGAAATGAAGAATAATAAAAGCATTATAATAAAGCATATATTGTATATATGAATTCAATTGCATGAATCGTTGCGTTGATTTCTTTCGACTGCTTACGAACTATGACACTCAAATCTCTATGATTATTATTATTATATGGCTTGATGCCAACTTATAGTAACTTAGGAATTGCTCAATATACAGGGTGGGCCAAAACAAGGAACCCCATACGATTTCTGCCAATATTTCGGTCAAAAGTAAGAATATTTAATTAAAATTATACAGACTGAAAGGCAATTCATATCTACACATAACTGCTAAATTTCAACAAAATATTTCAAACAGATCAAAAGTTATTCAACTTTTAGTGACGTCACCCTCTGTTTTTTGATGTCTCAAAAACGTTAAATAGTTTTTTGCTGATATTTTCGTCAAACGTGACTGATAAATCAGTTGTTCTGTTTGAAATATTTGTATAAAATTTGGCAGTGGTACGTAAATATGAACTGCCTTTCAGTCTGTAAAATTTCATATAAAAATTCCTACTTTTGACAAAATTATTAGCCAAAAACGCAGAAGGTTCCTTTTTTATGGCCCACCCAGGCACCTGTATAAATCTATATGTGTTACCTTCAAAGTTAAGCAGCATGTTATTGCCTATGCTAAATGAATTTCTGAATGATTACTTTGTAGAACTTTGTGCTGACTGACTCCGAGAACATCTAGAATGAACGACAGCGATATGAAGCAGACGACCGATGCCACAAAGAGTCCGCCTGCGAGGGACGGTTCAGAGTCACCAACATCAAAATGTCCGATCTGTCTGTCGTTGATCGACAATCCAGCTTTCACAGACATATGCATCCACCAGTTCTGCTTCACTTGCCTATGCGAATGGGCCAAGGTGAAAGCGGTGTGTCCTGTGTGCAAGCAGGATTTTCAGACAATTGCCTACAATGTGATATCCTATGAAAAGTTTGATGAACTCTCCGTGAAAGAACTAATCGTTGCTGACACCTGTGCAAGATTTCAAAATAATCATACAGGTTTTCAAATCAGTGCGATTCTAAGTCGCAGGGTCTCGCAGATCAACGGCCATCCTCAAGACGCCCGATTTCGATACAGGACGACCATGACTTCAGATTACCGTGATGTTCTACGTCGACTGGAAGAACAAAGAACCTCAGAAGAACTTCGAAATCCTTTGGTTCGAATCGCAGTCAACCACCGGCCGTTTGTCTTCTCGTCCAATGCTCGTAAGGCCGTGTACCGAACGGGTTTGCGAGTGCAGCACCTGCAAACTGCAACGGAACAAGTTTTTAGCGTCATCAATCCGCAGTTTTTTAACGACAATCCAGCCTGCAAAATCAGACTGTCACCTTGGCTTCAGCGTGAGCTCGACGTTATGGCTGAATTAGGCGATATACCCATCATTGGTGACACTATGCTACTCATAAACTTGATTTTCTCATTACTAAACACGCTGAAGATCACAAGCCAGAACTTCTACAATAAACTTTACCCATATCTTAGAAGGCACACGCTTCATTTCCTTCAAGAGTTGTACTGTTTTGCACGTTCTGCACCGTATACAGTGCCACAGTATGACAGCTGTGTGGTCTATGGTGATGGCACTTCAGGAGCCATTTGGTCCGTTTGGCACAGAGACAAGGCACACAGCAATTCAAGCATTTCAACAGCCATTCACGTCACGGACAGAGAAGACATCATTCAAATTCCATCAGACACAGGTTTCATCTCTTTTGTTATGAAGAAACATGGAAGAAATGTCATCCAGAGCTCTGTCACTCCTGTACAAGGGACGAGTGGAGTGAGGGCTAGTCCAGATGGGCCAATAGATCTTGTGCAGGGACTGTCGGACAGCAGCAGTGATATTGAGGTCGTGGACCAGGAGCCACCGTGGAATGCACGTCGGCCAATCGTCGTATCCGATAGCGACGAAGAGACTGTAGGCAGAGAACAGATGGTTGATAGTTGGGTGGACAGAGATGTCAAGTACCCTGTTTCTGAAACTCTAAAAGAGCATCAAGATCAGAGAACATCAAGGGATTCTTCGCAAACCAGTCTCAGCTCTGTAAGTGAGCAGAGATATCATCCAGAAGACAGTAGGATGCCTTTGCACAACGGTTACAGACGAAAGAGGGAAAACGAAAGAGCAGACGTTAGCAGAGACATTTCCTCCGAAAGGTCAGTTGAGGAGAATGCAGGTCATCGATTGAAGGCTAAACATCGACAGAACTCTTCTGACGATGGTCAAAGTCATTATAGCAGAGGCAGCAGCCAAAACCATGCTAAGAAGCTAGAAAATAAAGATGGGAAAAGTGATATGAGTTCATCCCGAGGGAGTTCATCCCGAGAGGAACATTCCCATCATTCTAAATATCTAAGGAAACTTACTGAGAGTTCTTCTAAAGAACAGAGTACTTCCATAAGAGGACGAACGCAATATGAGCATCGTTCTACAGACCGATCTAGGTCATATCAAAGAAGGCATTCTAATGAACGGTCTAGAACACATCGAAAGAGCGATTCTAAAGAGAGACGTGGGACCAGTAGTAATATTGCCAGAGAGCAACCAAAAGTTAAGAGTCGTTCTAAAGAAAGCGACTGCATTTATTCAAGAAGGCAGCACACAGAACATCGAGAGAGAGGTGCAGGAACCCGAAAACCTAGCAGCTGTTCGTCAGAATTACCTAGCGGCTCTTTGGAGAAGCTGGATGGAGACTTTAAAGAACGACAGCTTTTTCAACACACAAAGAGCAAGAGACTCAACTCTAGAAAGACATCGCGCTGTGATTCCAGTGATGTGGATGTTTGCAAGCTGTCATCTAATGGAACAATTTTCTGTGAACAAAGTTGTGTTTCTGTTTCTTCAGCTACCTGTTCTCTAAGCTCTTCTGTCTCTGTTAGAAATTTGTCAAGTGGTTATGGATGTCTTACAAGTTGTAGCCGTAATTTGGTTGGAGAAGATGTGGAGGAAGACAGGAAACGGAGACTGCAAACCGATTCATTTACTGGCTATTCTTCTTCTCGTTCTTATAATGAAAACAATTCTGACATTTTTCCAAGTAACGTCTGTGGTCAAGGTTTAAATGGTTCATCAAAGTTGGCTCGAGAAAATAATGATTTGAACGACTGCCACTTTGTCAGAAAGACGTATTTCTGGTCTGATGAAGAAGAGAATAGTAAAGATAGTGAACCATCCAGATCATCGAAGACTTTAAAGTCTCAGATAGGATGCATGTTAGTAGCTGGTGATTGTGAAACTCCGTCTGTTTTGAAACCATTATCAGCTGACGAAGAGTTTATCATCGTTGAATCATCTGATTGTTCTTCCTCTGGCCAACATTGTCTCTCTAAGGATTACGACACTAATGAAACTAGTTGCATTCATGAAAGTAAGAAAAGAAAACACTGGAGTCGAAGTTTCATGACCTCTAAGAAATCAGGTAAAGAATGTGAAGAGGAGATGCGGAATGTAAGCAGAGATTCAAGTATGAAAGCAGGTAGTTGCAGTCGTGAGAGTCGGCAAAGCAAGAAACACAAGAGAAGCAAAAGTCAGACAGATTATAAGAAACACAGAAAGGAAAGATGTGATGAAGACAAAGATTCAAAACAAATAAAGACAAATCATATCAAGAGCGACATGGATGTAGGATTATCTATAAATAAGTTTGATGAAAATACGGATCAGCACAAAGTAACTGAAGTTGCTGATGATGTCATGTCTCATAATGAACCTTTAGATGTTAAATTGACATTCAAGAAACACTTCACTGGTCATAAGAATTTGAAAGTGACTAAATGTTGACTGGTCTTTTTGGTCATTATTTGTTTTAGTATACTATATTTTGCACAAATTAGGTGGGCTGCCTCATAGCTTCATGTACACCGAAATGAAGAATTTGGTATCTTTAATTTGCAAAGTCTTGTTTAAAATAATTGATGATTTTTCAATACATTGCATTCTGGCTGAACAAAATGAAAGTGAATGGACAGCACAGTTTCGGAATTATGAAATGGTGATTCCATTTTGTTACGGAATCATTTTTAAATGAGGTTGTTTTACATTGTGTAATGATTAAATCAGTCAAATGTTAGTTTATATTTGATTAATAATAAATTACATGATTGAAAATATTGCTTTAGAATTGTAAGGTGTGTTAGGCTGTGACTGTAAGTAATTGATAGTTCTTATGTTGCGAAATAGGCTAGGAGTGATGGGCTTCTGACTGGCTGGCATTGCTTTTACATGTTAATGTGTCTCAGCACAGAATTCGAGTTGTAAAAGTAGTCCACTGCAAGAGGTGGTGTATAAATCTCCAAATGAATACTACAAAAGACAGATAGCAGAAAGAATTTGTTATAGCATGCTGATCCTCTATTTTCACTGTCATGTAGGTTGGTGTTAAATGATTTTGTCTATTGACCTTATTACTTTTAATTGTTGCTTTGGGGGAGGGGTACGTGCTCATTGCTCAATAGCCAAGTGTTTGGGGTGTGGAACTGTCAATCAAGAAGTCAGGATATTTAATGAGTATTCTGATGAAGCATCAGGGTGGAGATTGACCAATACTCCTTCATATGCCGAGTCCAAGAAATACCTGTGGGTGCCCAGAGCTCGCTTGAGGGACTGCATTTCTTAGTCACTCGATGTCTGCCATGAAGCCTGATTGGAAGATGCCCGTGCACAATGACCATGAATCCTTTCCTACATTAGGGATGACGATCTCCTTAGGGCCTAGGCTTAACCGCCGCAATCCAAAAAATCCTGGTGCACACCCTAGTGGTAAAAATAGTAGTCTATACTATGGCTGGAACTCATTTTTTCGTTTTCTCGCTCTTTTCGTTTCTCAAGGCATATGTAGTGACAGCGACGCCCATATAATTGATATTGTTATAATAATGCTATTGTTCGAACGTTGCCTGGCAACACAGCAAGGCCTTCTTTCGTAACGTAACAGTAGGCCTATTATGTGTTGCCAGGCGCGAAGTCGCGGCAAACGTGCTTTTATAATCGCTATTTTTGGCCGACCAATGACGACCGGACTTACAATATGACACACACGCACACACACGCACGGCTTTTATATAGGATTTCCACTTTTGAGGAAGATATTGGGAAGAAACGTAGGCGGAACTTTTTTGGCCCACCCTGTACATTTAGCTCCATAGTTTGCCTAAGACAGAGGGGGAAGATTTTTGGACAAGAAGATAAACACCCTAGTTACTCGGCAGGAGACGTTTTGTTACATCTTTATTGGCACCCTGTCAACGCGCCAATATAGAAGACCCGTGAGGCTTCTATATTGACTGTGTTGCTTCTTGGGTATTTGCTATGTGGCAGTTCCACCTTGGTCTAGGGGCGGTGGAAAATATCACTGGAGTTCCAAGCGATTGTACGAACGCAAGTATATTCACGTAGTGTCTTTATATATCACAAATGCGCTACGCAACACACTTGCTAGTATTGAAGTGTCGAGAGCCCCCTGTGTTACCATAGAGACGTGCACGTGTATAACTACTTGCGTGCTTTCTGTAACCTATGCACAACACCCAAGCCCAGTTTAAGTATCGTTTCCGATATATGTCAGACTGCAGTAACTGTTGTCCGCGGGGCACTTGCATCTCGACCTCTGCTAATACAATCGCCGCTTCGATGGAAGCGTCAATTGGAAATCATTGTATGAAGTGGTGTAAGTGGATGAACTCAGACAATAAGATCTTTGTTTTAGATTGTTAAGTTAGTTTGGCCATTTCTGAACAGCACGCCCTTATAAAAGATCTCGAAGATCAGATTGTGCTGTAATACGCCGAGCAAATTTTTCCCACCGAAGGCAACGGCCAATGTTGTCATAAGCTGTCATTAAACTGAAGAAACACACACAGTATCTGTTTGATGGCTGCAATTGGCTGATGCGATCTGTGGAGAATAATGATCTCTGCTACTAGCAGAAACAGGCTCAAATAGCAGTAGGAATACTTTAGTATACGTGTAGCTGCCACACTCAGTGTTTTAGTTTTCGGGGGGTGGTTGGACTCCCAGTTACTTGTCTGACCCCCTCAGTTAAGTCACTAAAAATGTGTTGGGGGTCAGTTTCTGACCCCCTGTATCAGGTAGGCTCTGCAAGGCCGCTTTATCACTAGGATATGGCATCTGTTGGATTGCGAGTATCTTTTTAGGGTCCGGTCGTAGGCCTT
>JAQFXW010005391.1:0-10429 GCA_034693945.1 Dendrobaena attemsi
AATTTGTATAAATGATCTTTTCAATGATGCATGTGCAGGGTGTTTATTAAAAAAATGATCACCTTAAGTGTTTTGCCAATATTTCCATCAAAAGTTGGAATTCTTTAATAAAATTGTACGGGCTGAAAGGCAATTCATACATACATGTAATTGCCAAATTTCACCAACATATTCCAGACAGAACAAAAATTATCCAACTTTTAGTGATGTCACCCACTGGTTTTTTAATGGTTCAAATAACGTTTACCAGTTCTATGCTAGAATTTTTGACAAAAGTAAAATAAATTTCATGAAGTTTCTAGACCTCAAGACAATTCACAATTACATATAACGACCAAATTTTATCAAAGTATTTCAAAAGCAACGAAAGTGACAGCCCTTTCAATGAGTCCATTTACTGTTTTCGGATAATTTGATGAAATGTAACGCAACAAATTTTACAAGAAAAAGTGCTGTAACGGGGTCGTTTCAGAGAATGTTTCCCCAAAAGCAAACGCATTATCATTATTGTCCAATCATCTTGTTTTCTTGTCCTATTTAGTAAGTTCATGTGTTACTGATGTGGGTGCCCCGACTAGCGGGACGAACGTCCCTTAGGAGCATTTCCTGTTGTAATCATTTATCTGTATACATGATTGTAAATATGTGACGTCATTATTTGACGTAGAACTTTAATATTTTAACCACTGATAGGTAATTATGTCAAGAATAAGATAGCATTGGAATTTCTAAAATCGGCCAGTGTTTACTAATTATTTTGTATTTTAACAAAACGGGTCCCTTTTTATTGGGACACAGTGTATATACACTGCAATTGGTGTTAAGTTGCGTTGTGCAATCTCTTGTGTTTGTGCTCTGTCGACGATTACAATAAAGATTACTTGACTTGATTGTTATTATATTATTTCTATGATCTTTTACGATTTCTAAAAGAATTTGCGAAGAGCAGAGGATTTTTATGCGGAGAGTTGTAAAATGTTTTTCTTTCGGTTGTGTCACTAGGCTCCCACGTCTCCAATAATCCCAACTTGAACTTCATCGTCTACGTTCCGACGCGTGACCAATCTCCGCTCGTCATACGAGATTCTTCAGGCAGGTCTTTGCGTTCGTCCTATTCCACACATTTAATGTGTATAATGTGTATTGTACGTGTGTGCTATACTGCTTCTTACAGTCCACTACTATTCAGAGGCGGTCCCGACTACAGCCCGCAGGTGTATCAGAGTTTGCATGCCTTGAGCAACTGTGAGTGCCCAAGGTCCCTTCGGATGCAAGGCGGTGACTCTCCCGCTTGCGCCACCACGCCTCACAATGGCGGCACAACGTTGCACCTAAAGTGACAATGACCAATTGTTTTGGTGCCCCTCCACTTTTCTATCAGCATCCTCCCTCTCTCTCTGTCTCTCTCTCTCTCTCTCTGTCTGTCTACTTATATCTCTCTCTGTCTCTCTCTATTGACGAAATCAGTGTGCAGATCAACTCTTTCTCTCCTGTCCAATTTACCATCATCTCTCATCCTTTACCTATGGGCGGTAGTCGGAACTGCCTCTGAGTAGTAGTAGACTTTGAAGGAGCGGTATAGAAATTTATGAATGAAGAAATATTTAAATTGTTGTTGACGATTTAAACGTCATTTGCAGACGAAAAGATACCCGTTCGTACCAACGTACCAACAAGTTACTGAGACTTCAAACATGTGTATGTATGTGTTTATTTCTATACTGCCTCTTAAAGTCCACTACTACTCGGAGGCGGTGCCGACTACAGTCCGAAGGTGTGTCGGAGTTAACGCCCCGAAGCGCAACGAGCAATTGTGAGTGAAGGACTTGCCCAAGGTCCCTACGCAGCGGTTTGGGTGGGAATCAAACCCGCGACCTTTCGGACGCGAGGCGGCGACTCTAACACTTGCGCCACGACTCCTCAAATGTAGGCATATAGGCCTATATGGTACAAAAAGTCATCACTAATGAAAATTTATACTCAATCATTAATTTCAGTCAGCGAAACGACGCAAAACGGTGTGTTGCCATCAGTTCTAGTATAATATGGTGTATTTTGTGCGTGCATGCAGTTAGGTCTAAATTACTGTTTTCTCTTGCCTGGAATGCGTTGTACTTGATCAGTTCCTTGAGTCGATCAATAACGTAGAAGTAACCGTCCTCGTCGTAATAACCAATGTCACCTAAACACCATAAGTCTCTGCGTCGTTATCTTTAACATGTGCATAAAATGTCCGAATCTGACTTCAGACGAAGTAGGGCTACCTATAGCATCCACTATAGACCGATAACTGATTTTAAACGACCATTCAGTCTAAGACTTCATGTTGTATATCAAAGTGCGATATGAAGTTGGTCTCTAATAAAGAATATACTTACCTATAGTTACTTGTTGATTTATCTCATCTTTGCTCTACTCTTCAGGCAACGATGGTATCGTAATCATATTTAGCCTAAGTATCTCAGAGATGTGATAATTATATAAAATGCAGGCATATAACATCCACACATCTGAGTAATATACTTATTAGGGGGCACTTCATACTGCCACTTTTCTATCTCACGTTTGTTTTTAGTTTCTTTTATCTATTCAACATTTTTACATCGTCCCTTCAAGTTCACTACTATACTCAAAGGCGATCCCGACTACAGTCCAAAGGTATATCGGAGTTAACGAGCCGAAGTACAACGAGCAATTGTGACTGAAGGACTTGCTCAAGATTACTACGTGTAGCTTGGGTCTTAATCGAACACGCGACCCTTCGGACGCAAGGCGGCAACTGCGCGTTAACGCCCCTCATGATGATCTGCATCACTCAAATAATACTTATAGTAGGTCTAAGCCTATTGCTTATGTTAATTATTATAGGCCTACTAATTCTAATAATGATGGCTAATGATAATAATAATTAATAATAATACAAAGAACTGCAAATAACGACAATATCATTTATTATGCATGTCCTCCTGAGTCCTGACATATTAGTTAGTATCCAAGCCATTACGACAGAGACTCTGAGAGAACATAGTAGTAATTACATGTAGGCCTATAAAATTGTCAGAAGTGTGGGCTGACCTGTATGTAGCCATCCGTATTGGTCAAGGGTTGCTTTCGTAATTTCTGGATCTCCCAAGTATTCGAGCATGATCGTGGGACCTTTGACGCAGAGTTCACCCTCGAGGTTGGGACCGAGAGGCTTAGACGTCTTCAGATCGATCACCTAAGATAATAATTCATAGGTCAGCAGTGACATTATTATGCTATGGGGTGGTAGTCGTTGAAGTCTCGGATTTATATAGCGCCTAACAGATGCATTTGTGATATACGGGAGAGAGAGGTTCATATCAGAGGCGTTGCTGACTGAAAACTCTAAGGACAGAAAATCAGGCAGATCAAGTTTGTCTAGTTCTAGCTCGAGTTATTTTTATTTTCTCGTTGGTTTTTGTTTTAGTTCACGAAAACCTTGAAGTGTCATTTCAGTTTTCATCAACTAAGACAATTCTGCAGATAGACAAACATAATGCATATGGGGACCTTGAGCAAGTCTTTCACTGACAATGTTCCTTGAGGTGCTTCGGCGTGTTGACTCCGCCACACCTCTGGGCTGTGGTCGGGACCGCTTCTGATTAGAAGTGGACGTGAAGAGGCGGTATAAAATATATGAACGAAGAAATAAATATATGCTTTTATAATATACTGCAGAACATCCTAGTTCATCCGGTTGTGAAAACAGGAGAATAGGCTAACAGAGAGAAAATAACTAGCAGAACGAACCACTATAGAGTATAAGAATCCATGGATCATGGTTGGTGCCTGTAGGCCTATACCTTCATCTGGACGTTAACACACGGTGGTCCGACTGAGCTTGGCTTATCTTTGACGGCAGTTGGCCCGAATTGGGATGATACGCTTGTCGGAACGATGCAACAGGTCGAAGACGCCTCCGTTATGCCATACGCTGAACAAAACGAGGTCAGGCTATAATTATTCTCGTAGCCTATCATAGTTTTTATTACATCTGTACCATTTGCGAAGACTAGCCATTCCAGAACTAGGCCCCTAATTTTTGAAATCTCGAGGCATCATTGATACTTCGGGTAAGAAATAATAATAACAACATTCTACCATCTTACATACTTAGAACTTAGAAACACTCCCACCTTTCGCTTGTTCAAAACCTTATTACGCAGGCACATATTCTCCAATGTTTAGGCTTACATTAACTTTTGTGTGTACCTTAGTTAAGTAGTTAAGTATAAATTAATTTGATTTTGTACCTGTTAAATTCATGCATTGGTGCAATAAAAAGTGTGGTTATGGTTATTTTGCAACTTCTGTGACAGAGTTCTGTGTAACCTTCCTCTCTTTTCTTAACAGACGCGATGCCAATCAGAGAGGCCGAGGCAACAGAGGGAGCAATTTCCGTGGTGGCCAACCGCGGGGACGTGGGCAGATCGGCGGACTGATGTCAGGGTCAGTAATTCTCCGTCATCATCACTAAAATACTTTTATTCTCAGAAATAACCTGTATTCTGATGTTTAGGAGAAAGAGGTTTCTCATTGGTTATGCTTTTACGCTGGAGTCTGATGAATAATGCTGACCGGGTGAATCTGAAGCCAACGCTTCACTTGTGTTGTATATATAGAAACTTCTATTTATTGCGTCTCTCACGGTCGATTCCAGTCAAGAGTTGTATCTCTATGTGCAGATACGGCATTTGTAGTAACGCAATTTACTTTGATCGGCAACCGGTTCGGTACATCAGACGTTCTTAACTGTATTTGGCAAAGACGCACTTCTAAATTTGCCCCAATATATAGCAACACACGTCATGATCAGTAGGCCTACTAGAAATTCTCCCTAGATATGCTCCCTTTTCGCCTGAACAAGGACTGCTTTGCCTGCGTATCTACTAGAAAGAACACCAATTCTTCGTTACACACAACATTTAAGCGACGCACAGCCTAGTGTAGTGGTGAAGGTCGACGCCTTGCAACCTAAGGGTTGCGGGTTCGAATCCCACCCACCACGTAAGGACCTTTAGCAAGTCACAATTGCTGAAGCGCTTCAGCATGTAAAACTCCGACACACCTTCGGGCAGTAGTCGGGACCGCCTCTGATTAGTAGTGGACTGTAAGAGGCAGTATAGAAATACATAGTGTGTCGCTACGCATTGAGTGAAACCTCTTCTGTTCACGCTGATGATAAGTGGAGACTATTGTCTTTCATCTAATGCCTATAATGTTTGTAAATCATATCAGTTGGTCGTGTTTTTTGTGATTTTATTGAATTTCATGCACAGCTCTTTTATCTTGGTTTCTGTTGTGATGTGTTTTATGTTGTTCTGGGAAGTGCAGTTGGAGAGTGAGGCTGTTGATGTGATGTTGTAGAATTGGAGGCAACCAGAGAGGAGGTTACGGAGGATACAACTCATCTGGTGGAATGGGATACGGTCGTGGCGGTGGATGGAATGCCGGGTACTCGGGAGGACAGTTTCAGTCGTACTATGGAGGAGGAGGAGGAGGATCTTATCCGACCCAGAGCTATGGAGGTTCAAATCATCACACTCTCTCTTGTTTGCTTCAATTATTTATTTAGTCACACATTTCTATACCGCCCCTTCAAGTCTCCTACTACTCATAAGCGGTTCCAACTACAACCCCGAGGTGTGTCGGAGTTTACATGCCGAAGCACCACGAGCATTTGTGAGTGAAGGACTTGCTAAAGGTCCTTGCGCGGCGGGTGGGATTCGAATCCACAACCCTTCATTTGCAACTTTGCAAGGCGGCGACCTTCACCACTACACTACCACGGCCCACATGGATGCTTCATGGTCTTTCATATGCCAAGTCTAAGGAGACGCTAGCACTTTCATTGCTGAATCAGGGTTGGCTTAGTAGGGTAGATTGCATGTCTGCTTTTTTCAATCTATCTATCTAGTCTTGAAGTGTGGATTTATGGAACATTTGTATTTGGTAAATACGTTGCGAGAATTCAGATCCACTTGGATGCTGGTTTTTAGTCTAGGTGGGGACCACAAGACAGATTTCATAGTTAATTAATTCATCTAGAAATGATAAAATTTTTTGATTACGAAATTTGAACTACTGATAGTCCTTATTAATTGGACACAGAGCATTGATGAGTAATCAAATCTATTCTTGTGATGTTAAGACCAGTCATTGAATTGAAAATGATTCATGTTCTAATATAAAAGAACCCTGTAAGCGTGACGGCCGCGGAAGTCTGTTGTTACGGACACCGCGGTTCAAGCCCCGGTGCTGGCAGATATTCGGAGATTTAGATATCTCGGGCTAGCAGAAATGGGACGAAGAGGCGCAGTGGATATTCGGTGTCTTGTGGCCTCAGGGTCGCAGGTTCGAATCCCACTAGATCCGCTGAATAGCAAGCGACCTTGACAAGTTGCTTACCCATAATTGTCTATGAAGAAGGCAACGGGAAACAACCTCACTCATCTCATTGCCCAGGTGGCGCAAGCCATGGAAACTACCTTCAGGCAGAGAACTCATCATCATCATTTAGAAGTATCTAGGTAAATGCAGTTGTTGCGTTGTTCGCTGTTTCATTTCATCATATTGTCTCATTCGGTTTCTCCTGTGTACAACGAATTCTGTGAATTCTTCTGTTATTGATGTTGAGTTCATCTCATGTGTCCTGATTGATCTCATGTCATCATTACTCATGATTCCTCTCATGTCGTCATGATTCGTCTCATGTCATTACTCATGATTCGTCTCATGTCATCATGATTCGTCTTGTGTCATTATGACTCATGATTCTTCTTATGTCATGATTACTCATGATTCATCTCATGTCGTCATGACTTGTGTGTTGTTTGCTTTGTCTGTGGCTCAGGTGGATACAATCAATTCTCTGGTAACAAGCGAAGAGCTTCTTATGACAACTACTCAGGCGAATGGAAACGCGGCAGAGGTACAGACTCCTCCCTTCACTCCCTTAGTACCGTTGTAGAATCTGACAACAGTTGCTGTTGTTGCACAGAAGTGCAACAAACGATCCACTCTAAGTGGCTGTTCAACTGTCCGTTGCTCTCTCCCGTGATCTGGTCTTAAATCATGACTTTCTATTCAGTTTACTTTGTGGCAGAGTCTGATTGGAGTTCTGCCATTTGTTGTCCCAGTTGTTTTCTTCCTTTTCAATGCGCTCGGCTGCTTTTATCATCTTTCGTTGTGGCGTAGTCGTGTAGTTCGATGCCTTGCAGTCGAAGCGTTACAAGTTCGAATCCGTCTCAAGCTGCTCTGCATAGGGACCTTGGGCAAGTCCTTAACTCACAATAGCTCTGGGATGAGCGAAATGGACAACACTCTGTCTCAGAGCGCTTAGGAAGAAGTTTGCTTTAGACAAGAGTCACAAAACTTTTCATTCAATTCGTTGCAGTGTTTCAAATTGAAATGTATAATGCATGGAGGCAAACTAGACTCCTGTAACAACCAGATCATTCATACTGTGGTTGCGATCAAAATGTCTAGTAGGAGACTTGAAGGTCCGGTATAGAAACGTGGGAATAAATAAATGAAATGTGGTCTCTCATTTATGTGAATTGATCATAACAAAGATATTACTATTTCCACATTCAATCCAGTAACGAAACCTACATACGAAGCTTTTTAAATGCTTTCTCGATTTTTCTTGATATCCGAGGTCGTTTCTTCTAGTAAATGTATTTGGCTAAGAGAGGGAGAAATACTGCTTATGTTTCAGGCTCTTATCAGCAGTACTGAGCGTCGACTGATTACGCAACAACAGACATTGGTAGGCTGTTCCTTTGTGTTGCTTTTCTTCTGTTAACCTTGCTCGTATTTTATGCACATAATATTGAGCTTTGTATCGCTGTCAGAGTTGACATGCCGTAGCATTTCTTGTTCACAGCAACAGTTACTTATGAAATGTATGTATGTGTGTATTTCTATACCGCCTCTTACAGTCCACTACTATTCAGAGGCGGTCCCGACTACAGCCCGAGGGTGTGTCGGAGTTTTACACGCCGAAGCGCTTCAGAAATTGTGACTGAAGGACTTGCTATAGGTCCTTACGCGGTGGGTGCAATTCGAACCCGCAACTCTTTGGTTGTGAGGTGGCGACTTTCACCACTACACTACCGCGTCCCATGTCATGGTTGTGGTCGTCATTCAGGCCCATACCTTTGTATCTTTACCCTACCTATCGATAGTCATTTAAAAGTTCTATTGTTAATGAACTGATTTCGCAGCTCCATTTTTTAACAATGTAGAAATGTTGAGATTGTCATTACTCTTAAAACGAAATAAAAGTACCCTGAATTGAGTGGTAAAAGTAACTCAGATATAAAACTGGTTGAATTATGTGGTTTAGAAAATGAAGGTAGAAAAGGGAAAATAGTTTTGGTAAATTGTTTTCTCGCAGCTACAGAATGTGCTTTGAAATATATATCCAAGCAACGCAAGTGGTAAATTATTGTGAAATTATTATCTAATGCAGACTTTTGTTAACAGCGTCTGGTTTAAGGAAACTGCCAGAGGGATTGTATTAGCAGAAGTAATTAAGATAAACTGTCGAGGGCTCTGATGACTGCGATCACGTGATTTCATTGCACGATTAAATATAATATGGATGCACCGCTGCTGATGTAATTTATTCACATAATTATTATCCAGTTGCTAGTCAACAAATATTTACTAAGCAGTAAGCACAGTTGAAAGAATATAATACTCTAAGAATAAACACTTTGATTTCAGTGGGGTGGACAGAGATGGATGGGAGTAAAACTAGTGGCTTTGGTCAAGCACATAAAACTGGGCAAATATTTTGAGAGAAATATGTACTGTAGATTGGAAATGTTTAGTTATGTGTTCAAAGGGGAAAATGTTTAGTTATGTGTTCAAAGGGGAAAATGTTTAGTTATGTGTTCAAAGGGTTTGAAGTTGTTTTGGAGACCAGAATCGTGTCTTTGTTTCTCCTTTTAGGCAGCTGACAAAGGAAGCGTTCCCTCGTAAAACAACACCCAACCGTCATAAAGACTTTCCATCTGATTGCAACTGTGGATGCTCTGCTGTCACAGAAGGCGATCAAAATTATGGATCAGTTGCAGCTCTAACGGACTGTATCGGTGTCGTCACCTTAATAATAATAACTATTGTTTCCAGTGTAGTACAGCTTATTAGATTTTGCGTGTATTTTATAGTAACGGACGATTTTTCTTGAAATCTTTTTATCGGAACTGAGTAGGACTAGTTGTCAATATCTTGTGGATGAAGTAATTTGTCGAGAAAATGCAGGAAAGTTATTTTACTGGGACAATCGATTATTCTTCTTCTGTTGATTCTAAATTAAATGATTTGGTGACATTGCAAGGTCTAAATCAGGATATTATAATTATATAGTTATATATATATATACTGTTGATGTTAAATGGCTATTTGTGCTGGAAGGTGAATGCTTGGATGCTTCCATGTTGAGCTGTGAAAAGATTAGATCCAAACACATTTATCAAATTAATTAGGATATTTATGCTTGCACTTTCAATGGCATAAAATTAACGTTTCCTCTCCCTGATCACAAGATGTATGCTGATAAAGTACGTTACCCTCTCTCTAAACATTCTACTTGCGCTATAGCAAAGGCAGACGTCTTATGACTGCATCGATGATAATTTTATTAAGTCGATGGTTTACATGATTGTATTATCTTAAGACTTCTGTAGGTCCTATATTTATGTAGGCTAGATTTTGACCAAAAATAGAACCTGATATTAAAACGAAATATTACCGGTACCCTGCAGCGTCATTTTCTGACTGAATATAATTTTAAAACTAACGTTTGTTTCCTCATTACTTAATTGCATTCTAGGTGATTAATCTCAGTGCTATTAAACCAGCCATTTTCACCCACCCAATACGCAATTCTTCAAAACTTCGTTGAGGAATTTGGTTTGTTTGGAGACTCTCCACAATACTGTAAATCAAATGAAATGTTTATGCTCGTTCGTATTTCAATCAATGTCCGTGCATTACAATCTTCAAAGTTGACACCAAAGTAGAACAATAAGGAAAATAAAATAGGCCTACTCGGCTGACACAAACGGGCTGAAACCACCAGTCAGTGCTTGTTTCTTCAGTTAATAAGTAAAAATGGGTTGCCTCACTTGCTGTTAGAATTGTGTATTGTATTATATTATATAATAATATTTTTACATGAATTTTTATATAATTCATATACATGTAGGCCAACTATTCTGACAGGCACTTAGCTTAACCACCACTATCATTATCAAATTCGTTGAACATTCTGGACGAGACAGTAAAGTTCGGAAATTATCGAATGCCAAAGTGAAATATTATCACAGTATATATAATTACACAGTACGTCAACTCACCTTCTGACGGTTGACTAATTTTGGTCACGTGATCA
>JAQFXW010005392.1:0-10428 GCA_034693945.1 Dendrobaena attemsi
CTGAATGGGCCAGTGCAAACAATCTTCGCCCGAATCCATCCAAGACTCGAGAAATGGTTTTCGCCCGCCGAGCTCCAACCACTCCGCCCCTTCCTACACCGGGGGTTGAGCGTATTGCATCCATGGTTAATTTGGTTATCTTGGGAGTGACATTGACCCAGGATCTTAAGGCTACTTCACACATTGACAAACCTCTCAGCGCCTGCTCGAGATCTATTTATGCATTAAGTCAAGGTCCGATTTGATGAGTGGGTTAGGGGGGTTGGACCCTCAGTTCCTTGTCTCACACCCCCAGTTAAATGAGAAGAAATGTGTTGGGGTCAGCTTCTGAACCCCCAGCTTTTTGGCCCTTCTAAAAAAGATGAGGAAAAGGTGATGGAGTAAGTAATTCAATAGCGTGTCCAAGATTTTCATTGATAAATATGAGTAATGACTGATAAAATGGTCATCAGTTTTTGGGGGGGTTACCCACATATGGAAAATTTTGTAAAAAGTCTTCAGCTTTCTTAGTAGACATACGAACAAAATTCTTCGACAGTCTAGTGTTTGACCCCCAGTTCATTTTTCCAAACTAAAGCACTGACCAACCCCCACAGTTTGAAAGTATGCAAGACGTTGGGGAGGCAATTTATCAACCCCAAAACTGTTGAGCAGGTCACTGGGTGGTGTAAACTTCACTTCTCACATTGTGTACCTCCAAAGATTAATACATTTGCTCTAGATTTATTCAGACCGTGTCAATAGGCTTACGTACATTGCATGTATAATTGCATATCAACAAAATATCGACCTAATCACACATCATAAATAATTATTAGTACAGTAAGTGATACGAAACTTACAAATAAATATAGATTAAGCCCATAATTGTTGACAGAACTATTTCTGATCGGCTTGCCTTATAATAGTTATGTTTCTTAGGTGTGGTAGGCCTCCTGTATAATAGGCCTACCATACAGCCAATTTTCGCTGATTCTCGACCTTTGTGGCCCAGATACTGATTTTGCCATTCACCTATAGACCTACCATCTGCTTTTGAAGCTTTTTATGTTATACCTACTACTCTTTCTATCAAGGTCTGCTCAATTAGGCCTACAATTGTCCTGCTTTAGCTACGTGTGGTCTGTGGCGTCCGTCTCACCCACGTATGGACACCAGCTCGTCCAGCTGCATTTTTCTTGTGATACGAAATTCATCATAAATTCATCATGTATCCTGTCAGTGATGGATCTTCGTTTTGACTGATCTACATGTACATAGACTGCATGCAATATTAAAATTTACATGAAGTTATTTATATAAGACTATATAAGTCATGTTCAGCTATTCTCATTCAATGATCGAATAACATTTATTCACAACCTATTGTATAAAACCCACCAAAGATTTATACACTTTCCATACAGAGCACTCAACTTACGAGACAACTGAATTATATTGCCAAAATTCAATTTACCTATATACGTCTTGCACTTGCAGTGATTGAACTTTCCCATTTAGGCCCTACAAGTTATTTTATTAGGATGAGGCTTCTGTTACTGCAGGTTAATATTGGACTAGAACATTGTATAGGCCTACATGCTTCACATAATATTATCATTATATACTTCTTATCCCTGTGACTACCTGTAGTAGTAGTAGTCACTTTTGTTGATTGCCAAATACATACAAACTAGAATGTCAGGGCCGGATTTAGACAGGGTGAAGCCCTAAGCAATTTCAATTATGAGGCCCACTTCTGGGATGAAACAGATATAATGCATATTGCTATCATTATATCTCAGCATAATACATATTGCACCATCCATGTTTGATATACTACTGTTAGTCTCTAACGATTCGAATATTATTGTAACTTATTTACACTCGTTTTGCAATTGTTCAAGTTTTTTTAAAGCTATAGTACTCAAAATCATAAGTTTTAGGGCCTATATCAACGTTTTCCTGCACTTCTGCATCGAATAATCGGTGATAATGTCATCAAAAGGAATTCTTCGCAGTTGTTCACATTCGATGCTAAGCAAGCTCAATGAGCTTAGTTCATTCTGGTGCATGGTGAAAGGTAAAGGTATAGGTAAATTGAGTTTTCTATAGGGGCTGTAGGCCTACAGTATATGGCCTCGACCCATTGGAGTAAAGTCCGTTTCTTATGCGTTTCAGCTGCAAGAACGTTCGCTCGCCAGTGCAATCAGTTACCATTAGGCCTAGGGTCAGAAACATACGAATCAGTGGACCACCACGCAGATGGCCTCCAGGGGCATCATTTCAGTGTGTGGGGGGGGGGCAAATTGCATAACTCCCAACAAACTGATGACCTGTTTTTAGTTGTTAGGCCTACTCCAATTTTGTCCTCCATAGCTCCCCAAAATCCAAAGACTTCTTAGTCACTTTTCTCTTCAGAACTCCCCAAAAACTTAAGACCTTTTTTATTCCTTACTGCTATTTTTCCTCCGTTACTCCTACAAAAAAATGACGTCCCTGATGGCCTCGGACCACAGGTTAATTGAGAACCGCTGACCTCTGTCAGGGGCTTCTATCCCCCCCAAGCAGCCGGGCTCAAAAACTCCTGACTTTCCATTTTCCCCCCTCAAAAATATTCTTCCATCCCATTTGACCAGTCTCCACCCCTATTTCTGAAAATTATGCATTACAAAATGTTTCCCCCCCCCCCGTTTTCCACTGGGCGCAGGTGCGCCCGCTTGGTATAGGGATAGAAGCCCCTGACCTCTGCTATAGGCTAGGTTACGATAATTGGGGCCTAAATTATCAATAATTTGCAAACTGATAATTGTATACGATAGGTCACGCACAAACTGGCAGATCGATCACGTAATGACACTGTGTTATAAGTCTATTACAAACTAATTTTAACCCTAACGGTGTAACCGAATATAAAATTAGACATCTTTTTGGTCAACCAAATGTTTTTCTTTAGCCAACTTTCAGAGGCCCTCAGATCCCTGAGGCCCTAAGCAATTGCTTAGTTGGCTTATAGGTAAATCCGGCCCTGCCTATAATTATATAGTTGTAAGTGAAATAATTAGGGAGAATACATGCTTTGTGTGCTATTGTTCTGTATGCTTAAATCTGTGTATCTTTACAAATCTTAACGTTTTCAGTGAGCTGCATTGATTCCCAGTAACTTGCCATTAAATGTCATTGTAACCAATTTCCAATTACATTGTTTGACTCTGACCTCATGAAAATGTCTTTACCCTAGGTACATTTTGGCATCTTACCAAACAGCAGTTACCAGTTGAAGTATAATCTGGTTCCCTTGATCCCTGGAAACGTCGCTCTTCCAAAGCTCCAGATCAACATGACAAGATATCCCGATCTCTTAGCTTCCATTGTTCAGAAGATGCTGCCCACAGACATATTTGTTCAGGTTTGCCATATTTTCATATCATTGTGTTGTCATTATTGCTACTAGAATGTTCAGACAAAGAAATTTTGAAACTGTTGGGAAAATACTGTCAGTCATTAGTCTAGTTGTTTAACCTTTCATGCAAAAGGCCTCATGTGAAACTTACTAAACGTCTTTTTTTATTTTAGAACAGAACTGTTTTTGAAGGTGAAACTGATTTATTTAGACCAGACAAGACATTTAAGATTTAAAATCTAACTAATGATTTGTCAAAACTTTTCCTTACGAATGTATGTCCCAGATGCTGTTGTTTTCCCAAAATATTCAGCATTTACAACTCAGTTCAACATATTGTAACTTTTCAAATTTTTCCAACTGAATGAGCGAGTGCTTTAACAACAATATTTTATGTTCCTTTCTTGACAGCCAAGAAGCCGGTCTGGTGCCATGAGTTTTACGGGAGCCTGAATTGCACAGCAACTTTGTAGCATAGATTCCGACATTATAAAATGATTGTTAATTGCTAAACATTGGTGTTTTAGAACTTTTAGCAACTGCCAACTAACTGCAGTTGCATGCAAATATAATTTAAGCCTTTGTCACTTGGTAACCACCGCAATGTTGCAAACATTTGGCAATATCTGTTGAGTGAAATGGCCAACATGCCACTTGAAATTAGTTTGAAGAATTCAACACCTCAGCAAGTCCCAATACGCAAACCCATTTAGCATGATTACTTTATTGGATGCTCTGCTAGATAAATTTTTTAAAGACTATAAATGAAATCAGCATTTTACTTTGTGAATACTATTCTCATGAGATTCTGATAAACAACACAAAAGTGGTTAGGAACTGTTCCTGCAGTACATCAAATTATTAAAGCTGATGTCTAATAATGATGCCTTCTACTAAATATTAGAAAAGCAGTAGCTGTGTGCAATTGCACTGTCTATGGATTGGTACTTGTTAAAGTTGTTAATGGCATACAAAGAGTACATAGACTCTTAACACACACTGCAATGACTGCATGCTATCTACCAGTGTCTTGTTTCTGAATTTTGCAAATCAATATAAACTGAACGTCATCATGATGATCTGCAGACTGTGGATAAAGCTCTAATATTATAAATGGGTGAGTAGTATCAGCAGATGTTATATTACGATGGTTGCCCTATGCTTGTGTTGATGTTTTACAAGACAAAGGCAGATGGTTGGATTTTATTTTATTTTGTAAAGACAACTTTAAAGAACCAACAAATTATGACATAATAAAAATATTGTAAAATTAAATTAATCTTTAATGGTCCTGTGGACTCTAGCCATTGCTTCCCATTGCATTGGCAAAAGGCTTCAGTTGGAGGGCATTCCAGATTGGACATTAGATAAATGTGAGCACCATTTATTACACTTACAGTCGCCATGCTTAAATTCACAAATCTGCTCACAGTGATCGGAGCATGAACTGGCAACTGAAGCGTTTTATCTTTGATGCAAAAAGCCTCGTGAAACTTATTGGTACACTGCTACTGGTACACTGCTACAGATTTGTTTCATAACTTTCCAGCTATTCGTTAGTTGCAAGTGTCACTTTTAACCAGTTTAATAACAAAGTAATTAGTCAAAACATGCAGTGCAAAGAAGCTCAGATTTTAGATTTCAGATGCAACTTTCACTGTAAAACAGGATCTGGCAAATTCTAGCAGTCTCAGATACACTTTAAAAGCAAAAAGAGTTGGCAGAGTATACTGGCAGCTGAAGCTTTGCTTCCACCTGCATCTAGGCAAATGTAACTATTGCTTTTTTGTCATGGACAAGTTTTTAAACAAAATGAAACTGTCAACAACTAGTTTCTGAGACCAAATTCTCAGTGTTTCCAAGCCATATATACATACACAACGGAAGAAGCACAAGTCTACATTTGGTGACTCGAAAATTTGCAAATATAATGAAAAATCTTGGAAATCTACTAAATGAGCCAAAATGATAATAAAATATGGAAATCAAATAACAGTCAAAATCCCGAAAAACAATTGGAAACCCCGAGAATTGCGGCCCTAGAGAAATAAGCAATGATATCATGAACGTGACTGTGTCTGTTCAGTATTAGTACAACCAGACCTCCGCAATCTTAACAATCTAACCAGTAACTCGTAAAGTTGTCTGCAATCCATAACAATGCGTCATAAAATCATTCTACAAATCTAGATTTACAAATCTTTAAGCAGCACTTCGAGATGTATTAATTAGTTAACAAATTTATTATGAAGTCTTGGTTGAAGTTTGCAGCAGTCAATAAGAACCAGTAACTATAAAATCTCAAATGTCAAAGTACATTATTTAAGAAAAACTGGTCACATAATAACACTCTTTTAAAGATGTAAATTGCAAAATATTCATCTCTGATAAAATCCAATTACTTCACTTGGTCTGCCTGGACAGAGTTTACTAAGATTGGGTTTAACATTTTGGTGGTGCCACTAAAATATCTAAGTGCATCAATCAACAAAGCAACTAAATAGTTGTTTTGATCATATTTAAACAACTTTACAGCACAACATTCAAATTCGCTGAAAGGTAGAAATTGGTGTTGACAGTAGGGCAATGCTCAAATGTTGAAGAATGTTGCCAGTGAGAAGGCATGGTACCATTTTAGACGACACATCAGGTCAGTTTTCAGTTGGATAGATCAGACAGGACCTGCTTGTTGAAAGACAAAGCATCAGACGAGAAATGCATAGCTACACACGCACAAACATTTCTACCCAATCAGCTAATCTGAATGCCAAACAAGTTATGTTAATGCTGCACTTAAACACAAAACAATGTTGTCAAAATCCTCAAATGTTGAAGAATGTTACCATGAGAAGGCATGTCTACAACCGAGTGTCACAACAAACACCGCACACAATCCATGTCTGGCTTTACTTCTCGATTAGCGGCTCCTCCAGCGGTACGTCGAGGGTTGGACTCCGAGGTGTGGGAGACGTGTCATCTGCATGATCAATAGAGTTGGTGCGCTCTACTGGGCTGCCAGACTGGCACAGGCTGTTATTGCGCTCCCTCATCGGTTTGTCATACTCTTCCATTGACATTGTACGATTGCGCAACATCTTGTGAACATTGTGCATTGGAACGGATGACACTAACAACAGGCATAAAATACTGAGAATAAAACCAATGCAGTTCTTAATCATAACTTGAATCCAGACATGTATACAACACGTGGACAAAAGCAAGTATTTCAGAACACTTTTGCTCTACTAGAATCTGACAGTAGGTAGATAAACAAGTGCAAAATGCATGGGGAAAATTTGCAGCTGGTCGTAGCGCTTGGATAACCCTAAGGTAGCCACGGGTAATCGTCGGGTATGAAGTGTTAGAGACTTTGTCTTTAGTCTCCGCATATGAGGGCAGGTCAGTGCGCCTCTCCCTCGCTATCTCATCTTCTCACCAACAGTGTACAATCAGTCGGTGCATGCATCATAGCTAGGAACAAACATGGAGCAAAAATCTTGGAAGCATATTTCCACACTGGCGAGGATTTCAACCCGACCTCATATTTGACACTTCAGCATTTTAACGACTACGCTATTGAGCTGCCTTGAATCAAACTGCATAAGATTTTATATTATTACAAAACATTTTTATTGCAAAGTTACAATTAAGCTATAGCTCAACATGACCTCAACCCTGCTCATTTTACTTACCCAATCCAAGTCCCTGGAGGAAATACTGAAATGACTCGGCTAGTTTGTCAGGCTGGAAATAGAAAACAATCACAATCGAATCACATCAACATTGTCAGCTGAAGAAATGAATGGCAGTCTTAATAGAACCTATATATAGACAGAAGTTTGCTCAATCTTAATCATGACTACTTAATAGCAGACCAGATTTTGTATCAAAGGAAATATTTCTCCTTAACAAGATGATCATCTTATAATCATTGCAATGTCATGAGAAACACAATAATCCTACCTGCTGCCATTCGGTTTAAATGTAAGAAATTGCATGTCAAAAAATTTAACTTATGTGCAACAATCACTAATTACGCTAATCAGAATTCTCGCGATGTCAGACCTTTTCCTCAAGAACGTTTGCAACATTCATCACTTCAATGAATTCCACTTTGGCTTTGTCGTCACATGACTTTATGATCGCCTGATGGAGACCACGTGTCGTACCGTTGAAGATCGACAGCTGTCCTGTCACCAGGAGCACAGGACACCTGCGGTTGCACAACACCAGACATACAATGCAACATACATCATGTCTAGCACACCTCACACTTGACTAGCTAGCACTAAACATTATTATGATAGCAATTCTACTGTTACTACTAAGCACCCAGAAGTCAGGTATATGCCAAAACAATTGCACCTGGGCCAACATTGGGTGTAAATGATACCCCAGCATTTCCTAGGCATCACTTTAACTTTGAAGAGTCTAGAGCCTACTATCATCAGTGTTCTGCACACAAACGCTATCATCTCTGCTAAGTAGTATCGTCTTAATTTTGTCTCGAGTTCTATTTTCAGTTATTTGTTTCGCTGGCTGTGTTTTAGCTATTATTAATACAAGACAAGTGTTGAGCTCATGGACAGAAGTTCGTCTAACAGAGTTACTGCAGCAAATATACTAGCTGCTGGAAAATTAGAAATTGATTGATGTGTAACTTCAGCAACAGTACGTGGCAGTATCTCTGCGATATAGGTGCCATAAAAATAGTCATGCATATATATATATATTTCGACATAGAATATCTTAATGTTCTAAGAGGAAACTGTAACTAATAACTGAATTCTTACTTCAGCTTCTTAATCGTGTCAGCAATGTTTGATCGTCTGAAAAGCAAACAAGGCATGCAATTATCTTTCGTACGTGGTATTGAGGTCTATTGACCACACATTAGATTCACACAAAGAAATAAATTAGTGGACACCTTTACGAAGACTGCATCACTGGACAATGCATTTCTTAATATCAATTCAATTGCATCAAGCAAATTCTGAAGCCTTTTTGCTACAAGAAGCTTGATAATTTATCATAAATAATATAAAATTATAATGACATAATACAGCTTTAAACCAGAGGTATGCAACCTTTTCATCAATGACAGCCATATTGAAAGTTTATGCATGATTTCATCATTATAGACAAACATTCTAAATAGACTCACACTTCCTCAATTTTGAAACAAAGGAATACAGATATTACAAACTAACATGCAACACACATGGCTGCCAATACATTACAATGTGATTATGTGTCCAAGGTGCCAGCTATCCCTCACATGTATGGCCGCAGGTTGGGCATTGCTGCTTTTAACACACACCAAACTGTTCATTAACGTCCAGATGATAGAGTGGACATTTTGAGATATTCTTCCCTCTACATTTCACTAATTTACCCCTAAATGACCTTTTAGCTCTGAATTACACCAGAGGTTACCAGTCATATCAGAGTCATTATCATCAATTGCAGGTGCTTACTTGAGGAATGCATCGACAAAATACTTCAGATTTTTCGCATTAGCTCTGTTATGAAGTGCTTCCTGGTAACTTTCAACAATTGCCTTCAATTCTTCATTGTCAGATGCTTTTGAGAACTAGACAGTTTTAAAAGAAAATTACCAATCAAAGTCAGAACAAAGTCAGCAATAATTCAGCAATTCTGGAACCAAGCTGAATTCAAAAATGAATACTACAAATATTTAAAACTTCCTAACATTATGACTAAATTAATCACTGCTAAGTACTAACAGCATTTACAAATTGTTACAGCACTGTAGGTCTTGGTTAAGCTTGAGTTTAAGATAGCCTTGAAATATTTAATATCTATAATCAATCAGTATAAAAATAAAGTTGAAATAATCCCTTTTCATTAGAAAGCATACCTGAGTCTGGAGGATGCAACAGGTGTCAACGATGAAAGAAAAACAGAAAAAAATCATCAGTTTCATCATAATAAACATTGAACAATAGAAAGCAAAAATAGACTATTAAAAGAAACATATAACAATCAAAGTAACAGATAGACTGTACAGTGTAAAGAGCCTACAGATCAATGGCACAAAGTTATCAATAGTTCAATTATAATTATTCTTGTTTTAGATTACCAATACCATTGTATCTTTTGTTTCAATGCAATGGTTTAAGTAGTAGAATATGGCTAGAAACAGCTGCAACTTCAGCAAAATTACAACAGCACGTGTCGTCGACCTCAGTGTGTGCAGAGCCAGCACTCGCACTAATCAAAATTATTGATTGAACATAAACGATAGCTTCAAAGGAGTTAGAGCATACTAACACTTCCAAATCTGTGAAGTACCAGGTAACTCTCAGCTGAAGGATTCATTCCCATCGTCTCCAGTTTCCAACTCATCACCTAAACAACAGACAGATAAGTGTCTAAGAATAGCGATTGTACACTGACCAATCATCTGCCGAATCATTATCATTTCTCCAATTAACAGCCTTACTGTACTCAGGTGCACACTTTGCCTTGCAATCCATCAGAATGTTGTCACGTTCAAAGCAAGGCACAGCACATACAGGCAATTTACATTGCTTGAGCCTGGTCCTAGTCTGACCAGGGCTGTGTTACATTTTGATCATAACAGACTACAAAGTTCGTGTGTGAGGGCTTGCAGCCAGAATTAATGCAAAGGATATTGGTAAAAAATCTCTCCGTCACTTTTATCACTTTGACGGTGGCCGTGATGGCCTGCAATAAACTCTGCATAATTGTGGAACAAACCGATTATCCTGGGGCTGTTGATGATATATATTTATATCGCTGATTAAATTGTAGACTGGGCAAGAAGCTTCTTATGACATTGAAACTGAAAAATAAGAAGCTGAGTAGACGAAAAAGGAGAAGAAGATGAAGAACAAGAATAGAAAGAAGAAGGAGAAGAGGATGAGGAAGAGAAGTCCCTTAAGCTTAAGCAGCCTTTGGTACAAAGTATTAGCAAATTCATTTTCTTAGCCTTATTGAAAACATTATTACATAATACCCTCTCCTTGCATCCAATAATGCATTCAGGTCTCGTTTGTTTG
>JAQFXW010005393.1:0-10428 GCA_034693945.1 Dendrobaena attemsi
GAGCAACGAGGTTAACATGCTGAGAGAAGGTAAGTTCAGAATCAAGTATGACTCCCAGGTCTCGGACGGTGGCAGAGCAGGTTATTTGAGGAAAGAGCTGATTGGGTTGGAGAAGATTGATATCTTCAAGTCTCTCTAAGTAGAGAGCCAACCGCAGATCGCAGGGCATCATAATCCAAGCCTATAGATCTGTCTTATAATGACGCTTAACTTAACCCTTAATACAGAAGAACTTAAGTTGCAGCTTCCGCTTTATCTGCTTGTTATATAAACATCGAGGACAGACAGCGCATGCAACAGCCAACAACAGGCCCTAATTCAATTCAAATTCGTTTATTGAAAAAAGTTGACATGATCAAAAAGATATAGAGGCCTAATTGGTAGGCTATGGACTCGCCGAAAGCTGCAATGTTTGCCGATAGCGCCAATTTGCGCCTTTCGCTGGGAATCGACGATCACGTGCAGTAAGCCTAGCTAGCTTAGGAATAATTATAATAAGCCTATATTAAGCTAACAATATACAACAGTTGATAGTGGCGTTGCTGCGAAATCGAGAAAAAATTAACAGATTTATGCCATTTCCGGAAAAATCGCTTACATTCTCCCCCCCCCCCAACCCGGCGCCCGAGGACAACAGTTCCCCTTGCCCCCTAGCTACGCCAAGTAAGGGAATGCCTGGTGGGGCTATGCCGTCAGAGGAGAAGGCTTCGGCCTAAGTACCTCCTATAGGGCGCTACGCGAGGCGGACCTGCTCACCTATATGGTGGTCCAAAAAAAGAATTTTCAAATAAAAACCAATTCATATTTAGCCTACGTAGACTAGGCCTATACCTGGGACAATTACGGACGTAATAATCAGTGGGGCAGTGAAGGGGACAGAGGGTACAGATGTCCCCTGGCGATGGGCTAGGGGTGGCAAATTTCCAAAAATATCAGCGAATTTTTGCGAAAAAGGGCGCAAATTTCCAAAAATAGAAGTAATTTTTGTGAAAAGGCTCATATTTCCAAAAATAGAAGCGAAAATATAAGGTCGGAAGATATTTGGGCGAAAATGGGCGCACATTTTGGGTTTGTCCCCGGGCGCAAAAAACCCTAGCTACGCCACTGGTAATAATAGTCCCAGATATAACTGCTAAATTTCACCAAAAATATTTTGCACAGAACAAAAGTTATTAACTTCTAGTGACGTCACCCACTGTCTTTTGATGGTGCAGACACGTTTAACAGTCATTTTGTTAATATCTCTGCCCAAGTTACATTACTATAAGCTTTGGCCTACCAATTGGACGAATTCAAGTAGACTGTGTCAATGAGGCCACTGAAGATCTTTTTACTGGTCAACACTCTTTCCCTCAAAGAATGGATCCAATTAATCGATTGGCATCGCTTAACTCCTATTTGGCCAGTTTGTACCTAATTATTAAAATGCCTAGATTTCGACACGACACTCGAAAGTTTATTACATGGAACTAATGGAGCAGAGTGTTATATAATGCAGGCTACCAATTATATACACCGTGTCTAAAAAAAACTGTGCATAACTGTTTTGGTCAGAACTTGCCACTGGTCCTATAGAAATTGTCGAACATATAATACAATAGGTTTTAGCACAAATAGTTCCGTTATATACATATGCACCGTGTCTAAAAAACTGTGTAAAACTGTTTCGGTCAGAACTTCGTCAAATTTCCACCGTCAGTGGCAAGCAACTTCTAGGGTGCTGTACATATTTATAACTTATTATAAAACCCAGTCTTGGCAGTTTCATATTGAGGCCCGAAATTTTATCGAACGGTACAGAGACTATCGCCGGTGGTGGCCCTGGTGGGGTAAAATCGAAACCAATGTCTCCCACGCTTGGGGCCCGTGGCGTAGAGCATCCCATGTGCGGAGGGGAGCAAAACGATAGAGGCCACGGTCTCCAACGGGACAGGCGATAAAAGCCAAGAACTCCCATGTATGGCGGGAACGATAGAGTCACGGCCTACCACGGGGGAGGTATAGGCGATCAAGGCCACGAACTCCCACGGAGACGGAACGCCGATCAATAGATCAATCAGAAAATTAGAAAAACACAGGATTTTGTCAAAAGGTTTGAATGTCTTCAGGTCTGATTAGCATCAAAGCTGTGAAAGCGTCGTCCAATTGGAGCGGAGAAGAGACCGAAGTCTGCCTCTTCCCCTCAACAGCCCATCCAATTGCATCGCAGAGCAGGTGCGAGGGCCGGCCGCCGCGAAACTGCGACAGCCGCGGTGAAGACACTAATTCAGCGCAGCCAAGCGGAAGGTGATTGGATGGTCCCCACTTCCCAACAGATTCATGCCGTGTCTCTTCTGTCGCACAAAGACCCGCTAACCAGCGAACAAGAAAAGGCGTCGACACCTTCTTAGGATTTCCTCAGACCTTCCTGCATTGATCAGAAGTAGGTGAGAGTCAAGACCTCTCAAGTTAGGATGACTTGAATCTGCAGTTGACTGAGTCAAGGAAACTTTACAGCTCTGCTTGGTATACTCTTGGCACAGCGTATTCTCTTAGGCACTCTTCTATTGATCTCTGCTGCACAACTACAGAGCTCTAACAACACTGAGCTTTGAGTGCATATGAGTTTGGTGACCTTAGAGAACAAGTTTGCTATCACTGACATTCACTGCATTATTATATTGATGCCCGTTTTGGCAATAATATAAGAAGCAGGTAGGGGTATAGTCGAACGTTTTGGAATAATTTCTTTGAGACTCGTGTTCGCAGTTGATGCGCCGTCGCTATGGAAACGTTCGATGCCTATCTGTCGATGAGCCAGAATCCAATCGCATACAGTTACAGTCAATTTTCAGCGGACAGTTCGCAGCTTCCTCCATCAGCAGGTCCTGGCTGCAGTAAGCCGTCGTCGCTACAGGGTCCATCTGAGTGGAGCTACCGTGGCTATCCATACCACCATCACCATCCCCATCAGGATGCGGGCGGATGCGGCTGCAATAGTTGCGAGATAAGACGTCGCTATGACAACGATCATCTGCCGTACCTATCGAGCGACAGACACGGATACGAGAGTGCAGGGTTTCGATCAGAGTGCAAAGCGTACGTGACAATAGATCCAAAGAAACACCAGCATACATCGTGTAAGTTCAACGCAAATGCCAACCACAAACGCATCAACAGAAAATATATTGACTTAGATACATAACGAAATAATACTAAAATCGTAATACAAAATGTATGCATGTAGTATAATAGTACTGTCTTCCTCCGGGCATGTTCCAACTTCCACCACAATCTCCACTTCTTCCTCTGCTGTGCCTTCTTCTTGAGCATTCCGACCCCTCATGTATCACCATGCATGCAATCCAGCATCATCCAGATGTCTCGTGATCGGTCTTGCTCTTGTTCTTCTACCTTTTCCATTTATCCTTCTATCACAATTCTTAGCAAGTCAGCTCCTGCAGCTATAGGTTATTGTGCCCAATCCCTTTCCTCTGTCTTGCCCTGATTGCAGGGACAGCATCATTGTTCGCAATCTTCCTTATAACTGATCATTCCGATCACTACTTCGTCTGCTATTTGTGCTCCATCTATATAGCTACTCTTCTCCAATCTTCTCCATACCCACATTTAGAAAGTAGACTAATGATATCAATAACTTTAAAAGCAATAATCAAGCATTGCCCAGTAAACATGTTGTAAAACGCATTCTCCTTTTGTTCTTCTGTCTCGAACAGGACACTTTCTTTATACGATATAGGTCATATAGTTTTACGTGTGTAAATTATTAAGATCTACAGTAGCCTACTGTATAGTATATATACCTTATAGTGTATAGGCATACAAGTAGTATACACTATACACCATGCATTCCCTTGCCATGTGTTCAGGATGTAGAGTTTTATTGTAACACTGTGTTGCTTCAGCAGTCAACGGATCATCCAACGTCCTACAGACGCCATCTTTTGTGCAGTCGCATCTGCTGCATGCGGCTGAAGGTGCTGCCTGGGCTCAAAGACACGAATGCGGCCACCCCAGCACCCCTTACGGCGTCAGTTATGGGGTCGCACCCTCCAAGTCCTTCCTCTCTGGCTACTCGTCCTGTGGAGTGCATTCTCCTCTGCAGAGATTCCTTCTCAACTATGGCCCTTCCAGACCCCCCGCCGATCACCTGCGCCGCTCCTCTGCCGGGAGCAGCTGGCCCCCCGTACCAGGAAGCGCCTCTGGTCGATCGGAGATGCCACCGGACGCAGGAACCCTTGGCCTTCGCTCGGGCAATTTCTGGGAACCGTCGGATCTGCTCGGTGGCTGGAGTCAAGACTATTTCAGCAAACACGTGGGGGGTACGACGACGGACAAGACTCAAGGGGGTTCGGTTGGGGAATTCTACTCTCCGTCCAGTCTTTCCGGTGCTGCTGCTCCACTGAATCATCTGCGCTCAGATCAGATCAGTTCGTTCGAGACTAACTCATCGTCTTTGCATCAGTTCCAGTCACGAGTTCATGACCTCCTGAAGACGTCATCGTCGTCGTCGTCGTCAAAGGCCAGAAGAACGCACACAGCAATCGGTCAGTTCAATATTCAATATATTGCGTGCAGTTGAAGTCTTGAAGTGTTCTCCACACATGAAGGATCTCGCCCGATCAATTCATTGCAATCATTGCACATGTATTGAAGAGGGTCGAGGTCATAGACCGTCGCTATATAACAATCGGTTTACAATTACATATGATAGGCCTACATTATCGCACCAATCACTTTTCTTTTAAATTAACACACATACGACGACTTTATACGCGCGTGGGCCCATATGATTTAGAAGCCTATAGGCCTATGCACTGTATGTCGCTCTGTACTGAATCACGACGTAGACTATAGGGCTTATTAGGCCTGTATCTATCCTATTTGCATGAATCGGCCTACGCTCTATCAAATTATAGAGCCTATAATGAAAGTGTTGGTTAACGAAAATATAATTAGTTTTAACATCTCGGGCTAGCACATAGGTCGCGTGTGTAGCAGTGGGATAGTAGTCGCCTTGCGTCGGAAGGGTCGCGCGTTCCATTCCGAACCACCGCGTAGGGACCATGCGCGCTCGTGAATTAGCTGGTGCCCAGCGCAGCAGCGCTTAGCTTTACATATAGCCTTTAGAAATGTCGACTTTATGGTTACGATTGCGAGCAAGTCCTTCACCTAGGCCTACAGTTGCTCGTCGACGTGAAAACTCCGACACTCCTTCGAGCTGTAGTCGGGACCGACTTGAACGGGCGGTATAGAAATGCGTAAATAAACAAATAAAATATTAAAACTGCTAAGAAAGCAAACCCTAACACTAACGATGCACACAAGCTATATTTTACTTTATAGAGTAGACCTATAGACCCTACTTTAATACTTCCTAAATTCTGATCCTATTTTGCTGTGCCTGACCTTATTATAGGTCTACGTGTAGGCCTATCTGAATCCATATGAATTTAAACTAGGGGTGGAAGAAATAAAATTTTAAAATGAAAAGTTGGTTCTTTGGTTTTTGGATTTTTATGGTTTTTTGGTTTTAACATTTTCTGATTTAGGATGACATTAAGAGAAAAACTCCAGCTCAGATTATTTCAGCTGAGATTTCAGACTGATAAAAACAAAATGATTGATAGCAATTGATTCTATTACAATAATAAGTCAAATTATTGTTAATAAAAATAATTCTAAAAATAGAAATTAGAAAATAACAAATTTCTTGTTTTTATTATTTTATTATTTTTTTAGAAAAACCAAACCCCCCCCCCAAAAAAAATTAAAATCAACAGTTTGCCACCCCGATTCAAACGGAGCTTAGCATCATATTATTTCTCTTATACTCAATTATATAGGCCTTATGTCCAACGCACTGGGAGCGCCTCTGATTAGGTTGTTCTAAAAAGAGGCGCTTTATAAATCTATGAATAGAATAGAATAGGAATTTTAATTGAATTGAATTGAAGTATTCTGCATGACGTTATACCATAAAATGTAGAGCCTATATGATAATGCCTATTATTATCATACACGAATTATAATGTATGGTTAGAGTTATGGATGACATACTGACATGAACTGCCACGATGAGTTTAAGACGAACCGAGCTCACTGCTGGTCGATTCAGCCTTCATTCGCCTGGCGGCGGCGTTGTAAATTGAGATATAGATGGAATGAATGGGCGCTTTGTACGGCAACCAACGGTTAGGCTAAATTTGGCTCCTGTCATAGACCTATCACTTATGACTACTTATTCATGCTATATTCGTAATCGTAGGCCTGTCTGTCATGTAGAATGTCATCGAAGGAACTATTTCCTTACTTAATCTGTACAGAATGTTGTTGTTTAGAGGGCAGAGAGTGCGTGAACTGTGGCGCCACTTATACGCCTCTGTGGAGACGGGATAAGTTGGGTCACTACCTGTGCAACGCCTGCGGTCTCTACCAGAAGGTCAACGGATTCGATCGACCGATGGAAAGACCAAAGAAGAGTCTTGTGAGTCCATCATGAACAAACCATCCTAAAAACTCAATCCCTCAATAACAGCAATCAACATTATTTTGATCTCGTCCGGAGATTTCTTAAGTAGTGTGGGCTTACTGTACAATTTATAATAGAACTTTTATATAGCGCATCCCACAGAGCAAGTCTACTCAGAAGTGCTCTTCCGGTGCGAGGACTCCGAGGAGAGAAATGAGACTTCAAGTTCAAGGTGCGAAAAGCAGTTGAAAGAGAGGCAGAAAGCAGAGAATAACGCAGCCCAGTAGGAATTCACAAGGAACCAACCAGTTATAACTTAAAGACACGAGTCTGAACAAGAGTAGGATATACAAATCCGAAAACAGGGGTGTTTTGGGTGTTTAAACACACACCCCCCTCCGAAATTAAAAATGGCAATGTAAAAGTTCGTTTTTAGTGTGATAAAGTATGAAAATACGAGTTTTGGGGCGTAAACCCGCCCCCACAAATGAAATAATGTAAAAGACATTTTTGTTGGACGTGGAAGACAACCCCCGAAACAAAATCCTGGCTATAAGGCCTTGAGGGTATAGTCCGAGCACAAGGCACAAGAGGATCAGATCGATCGAGCAAGGGATCGAAACGGGCGGAGAGAGGAAACTGACAGATGCCTTAACATAAGGTCAGAGAAAGTATCTACAGGAGAGCGAGCAGAGAAAGCACAGACGATCAGAACCCGAAGTCGAATCGCCATTTTCTCGAGACCAGAGTCAAAGGTCGTTTGGAGGCGCGTGTCGTTTATGACTTGCATGTGAAGACCTCCCTGAGGATCGGAAAAGTCGGGATGGCCGATCGATATATGCATTATATCTCGAAGATATATATATCGACTTCGGGTTCTGATCGTCTGTGCTTTCTCTGCTCGCTCTATACGATATATATATATATATATATATATATATCGTAAGCGTAATCTCAAGATTTGTAAAGCCAAGAGCTTGGCACCAGCTAATTCACGAGCGCTGGGTACAGTCAAAAGGGTTAGTCAGAAGAAAGTCTGTTGTGGTCCGAGGTAGATTTCCAGGAGGTCAGAGATGCACAGCAGCTGTTAAGGCGAGTGTCGTTTAGGATGAGGGTTAGAAGGATGAGAATCAGAGGAATCAGGGTGCGACTGTTTGAAGAAGTGAAACTTCAACTTTGAATGGAACGCTTTAGGAGTGATAGATGGGGAGACTGAGTCAAGACTCGAGACAAGTTGAGTGCATGAGAGGGGAACATTCGCAAAGTTCAGGAGGTAGGTCATTCCAGAGACGAGGTGCAGCATGGGAAATGGCTCGGCTGGAGAATTTGAGATGACTATAGTCATAGGTTGGCGAAAAGAATGAGATAGGAGGATGACTGAATGGAGCGAACTGACTGGATGGCGAAGAGGTCTCGAAGATAGTTTAGGCTGGGACTATTGTAGAGAGTTGTAAGTTATATCACATAGTTAGTAAAGACCCTATAGAAGTTATAGTTAGTATAGGGTGAATTATGATTGCAGTTACTCATATGAGCCAGGCAGAGTTTGAGCGAGTATGCGGGGTAGTGTTTGGGTTGAAGTGAGTATGTATACAAATCAGATGATGCACAGACAAAGAGGTCTACTTTTATTTTTGGCTAATAGAAGATTGGGCGGTAATGAAATGGAAGTGAAAGTTCGAGTAAAATATGGTCCCGTTATCGGCAGTATAATGGTAGATGAGGATTCGGGGAAGGCAGGTCAGAGCGGTCTGGTTCGCTGGAAGGTCTGGTCAGTTGAATGGATGAGTAGTAGAGATCAGATTTGACATAGGTAGAGAAGAATCTTAAGCAGAGCGGCCAGGGATGATATGCGGGAGAGTCAGCGAGTAATTCAGCAATGGGTTTATAGGGGACTAGCAATTTAGACCATCACCTATATGCTGACGACACCCAGCTATTCATCTTTCTCTCCAAACTGCTTCACTGATTCCATAGATCATCTGATCCATGTGGTCACCCAAATCTCATCCTGGATGACTTCAAATCCACTGTGCTTGAACCCATCTAAAACTGAATTTATACTCATTGGCCTCGGTGACCAACTCAAGATAATTCCAGATCCTTCTATTTCTCTCAGATTTGACTCTGCATCCACCCACGCATTCACCCCTAATGCTTCTGTCCGTAACCTGGGTGTGATCTTTGAGCAGAACCTTAGTTTCTCTGATCCATCACTCAACTTTCCCGCACTTGCTTCATGCATATCCGTGATCTTCGCAGAATCCGCCCTCTACCTGATTACAAAACTGCATCTGCAATCGCTACATCTATAGTTCATACTAAACTTGATTATTGCAATTCCCTTTTCTTAAATATTGACAAAACCCAAATAAACCGTCTTCAAGCCATCCAGAATGCTCTAGCCCGCGATGTCACCAAAACCACAAACACTATCACATAACTCCTGTCCTCAAATCTCTCCATTGGCTTAACTCTTTGAACCCTGGCTCCCTGGTTAGATTCTCATATAATTGTGTAACAGTCAAGATAGTCAAGATAGCCTAGACCAATTTCACGTTTCTCGAACAAAAGCTTTGAAAGGTATTCCAAGCGTCTATACAAGTTTCTGGTAAATCAGGTTCTGCTAATAAATATTTGTAGTGGCCTACTAATCTTCTTTGAATGAAAGTTTGTAGTCAACAATCATCTACAGACTACATAAGTTCACAACAAAGAAACAGATCTGAAAAATCAACCAAGATTAGGCCCATCGGGCATAATATATATTATAAATCCACTGGACTGAGTGAGGCTGATATCTGGATTTGAACTAACAATGGATGTCCTTGTGAAGAGATGTTCACTTGATTTTGAACTTTTTAAACCAGTAGATTTAGCCTTATTTTTAACACACCTATTGACAGAAGAATTTGCACCCCTTCACCGAGGTCATTTCTATCAATAGTAGGCCTATAGCCTCACTCCTAAGCCTCTACATCGTTGTCGCGGAGGCGATCGTTGTATGAATGCATGGACACTAATGGGTCTAAAACTTGTTTAGTTCTGAATGTATTTGGCATTTAGTAAATCCCGCGATTCAGTTGTTATTCATGTTCATAAGCTATGCTTTGAGGGGACGGACTATTATATAACATCGACGCCGCCTCATGCATCGGCCGGCCGCATAGTTCTATGTGGTAGCCAAAACATAGGCTTACAGGCCCTATGCTGTACGGTGTACGACTACCTCCGGGCCAAGACACGCAACAATGTCTGTGGACACACGAAAGGCTTTTTAAGGGTTCATTTCTAGCGAAAGTCAACACACACTGCTATTGTGTTTACCGGGGATATAAGTTTATACACTTATCCTGCTATAGCAGGATTCCAGGGATTACATTTATAACGTCATACGGGATCAACAAGTTAAAATACCCGAAGAATTCAATATAAAGTTCTTTCACTAACCTATAACACACTTCAATCCTCCCAGCAATCAAGCGAACAACTGATGACTCCTCTTCCGCCCTAACACTTCTCCGCCCTCCAGTCACATCATCTCTAAAATTCGCATACAGCTGTGATCCATTAGACCAGCGGTGAGCGCCGCGAAGCGTATACAGTTTAAATTATGACGCGGCTTATGCGCTTCGAAGAACAATAGACCCGTCGGTGTCACTGAAACCCCCCCATCGAATGGTCACTTAGATTCTCTCACTGTTGAAAGAAATTTCCCCTCGTGAGGAATGTGTTAAATGTGTCCACTTAGTCTACACACATTGAGTGTTGAAAGTGACTGTAATTCTATACCCCGTCGGCTCGAGTTCTCTGTAACTGTCTAATTAGGTGACAGCAAGTTCCATTAATTATTCACTAGTGATTTGATAGATAGATAGTTAACCATTTATTGGTCCACAACACAACTCAAACAGTAAAAATCACAGACAGAAATCATCAGTAATGGTAGTCTCTAC
>JAQFXW010005394.1:0-10427 GCA_034693945.1 Dendrobaena attemsi
CAACCCTGTACAAAGCAGAAATATCCATCTGCACACACAATTCTTCTTATTCGCAAAAATAAGTTAGGATTGGTACACCATCTATTAGCAAATAATCATAAATACATTGGTAGTTTTATAATGCAGAGTTAGGTTGTGTTATTATCACATTCCCATTCTCTTTATGATTGTCTCTTTTGCTGTTCTGTATAGCTTCCCTCGCTGTCTGTCTGGTTTTCCGTTGTGAACAAACTGCACGGAGTCTACTGGAGCAACGACACAGTTGACCCCAAAATCCAGACTCAGTTCACAGCGATGAAGTCCCAAATGGACATCGACATGAGATTCTCCGATGGGTCAGCAATCTGTTTCTTTCTTGATGAGCTGAAGTCTATTGATTCATTTATTTCAAAGATTAATAGTTATCTTCAAGTTAACTACTCAATAGTGTTCCCAGCACAGTTAAAAAAGACAGTTGTGACGGTGAGTAAAATGTATCAGAATGAAGCCTGGGTAGTAGAAAAAGGGAGCGCATTCCAAAGTGATGGGCCAACAGTGGAAAAGATGCCTGGTGACTGCACGGAGTGCACAGGCAATATGGATGTCCAGCTGTACGAATGTTGCATATGAAATAAATCAATGAAGAATGGTCACTGTTGTTTATGATGTTTGTAGGCATTGTCGTAAGGTTTTGCCATTGGCTGAGGCAGCTTATAGCGAAGGACTTCCCCCAACCTATACTCTGGCTTATCATACTACCAAGGTAACTGTTGTCACTTTAATCAGAGTATCGTATTTATTCGACTATAAGTCAGTTCGTATATAAGTCGAAATCAACTTTTGGGAAAAATAGCGTCCAAAATCGGTGGCTCGAATATAAGTCGAACACATAAAATCATTACGGGTGATGTTTAAACATTTTTCAGTGATTGATAAAAACTTCTAAAATACACAAAATCTAATAAAATCTAAGAATTGTTGTATTTGAAATTCCATTTGCTGGTTTATCGTTTGCACAATAAATTTAGTAAGTAAGCCAGCTTCGTATGAGGTTGCTTCTTCTATAAAAATCATTTATTGTTATCCAATAATTTACATTGTACATTAAATTTTGCAGAGGCACAGAAATTCACTGCTGGTGTAACAAAGAGGCCCTGAAGGGAGAATAATTCCACTAGGATAGTGTCACCTATATATATATATATTATATATTGGGTCACCTATTATATCAAAATATAAATACAGATGCATTAATTGATTATTGATATGCTACTTTGAAGATGCTTTCTAGTTCTAGTTTGCTTTTTTAGCAAAATTCGTCTAAGGTGGTATATAATTTGCAATAATAAAATATCAGTCACCTTGTGCTGTTGGTTCTTTGAACTCTAGCGACCGTCATGATGAAGCTTCTCCATTTCTTTCTTTCTGATGTCGCATCCCTTAGTTCTGCCAAATTCATTCCAGTTGTTTCGTGTATCTCATCCATCCATTTTTTCCTTGCTCGCCCTTGTTTTCTCCTTCCCTCTCCACAAGCCAACATCATTTCCTTTTCCAATCAATCTGATCTCATAACATATCCAAAGAATTTCGGAATGGAGTAAATTATTTCATTAATTGTTTACTTATGTGTATTGAATGGTGAATGTGTTGTTTCAGCTGCAGGAAGCTGTGAATGTGTTTCTGCATCATGCTCGTGGTCCAGCGTGTGAGAAGTATATTGCCCAGCTGAGGGAAGACTGCATGCACATCTGGCATGACGGCAGACGGATGTGTGAGGAGATCAGTCTAACAGGGAACCATTGCATCAATGAGGTAGTGTGACACCAGCGTAATGGGATCAAACATTTAAATAGCACCAAATCAATAAACAGAGCCTTAATTCATGACCACCAATGCAGAACTTGTGAATCGGATAGCAGTCGGCTAATGCATGAACGATTGATTGAGTAGCACTCAGACTGATTTACTAAAAGATGTACTTTGTGACTAGTGACTGAATTAGGGATAATCGTTGATTATGAATCTTAACTGATTGAATGACTTCTTTCAAAGACTGGTCTTTCAAAGACTGGTGTAGTTATTGTTAGAGACAGATTAAAAGCGCTCAAGGTGCTGTACTAAGTGTTCTGATACTTCGATTATTTAAAAAAGAAGTTGGCAAGCCTATAATTTCTATATATTAGCTTAAGACTGACTTAAGATAATACACCATCAGTGTGATATGTTATGGACTATGAGGTCCATATTCGATGTTGCATTCTGGATACTTTGTTATAGAAATCTCACCTCAAGAAATTAATTGATTTGTATGTTAGTGCATCTTATTAGATTTCTAAAATTCATTATCTTCTGGAAAGTGATGTTTCACATACAATAGATTTGGCAGCCTAGAATATGACTGCTCAATAGCCAAATATGTCATGCCAATGTACTGTTACAGTTTATGATATAATAATTAAATAGCTAATGACTAGTCGCCTTGTTAGTGAGATGTATTCAGAGCAACAGATGTTTTGTTGTGATTTCTGTCGATAGCTGCATCGTTTGCCTGACATGCCTGACATGGAGAGCACGAAACACTTGCCAGTAATGCTGCATTCCAGTCAGATCAAGACCAAGTGTGCTTGCAACTGTGGTCAACGCATTGGAGAGCGCGAGGACCCCTTCGAACACAGGGTTAACTACTAGTATTCAGTCTTAAGTGTTGTCCTCGGTCTTGAAGTCTTAAAAAGTCTTGGTCTTGGTCTTGAGATAAAAAGTCTTGGTCTTAAGGCCAAAGGTCTTGGTCTTGAGACCAAAAGTCTTGGCCTTGAGGTCAAAAGTTTTGGGTCTTGATATTTCAAGACCAAGACTTTTTGAAAAGTCAATGAAAACAGTAATACACTATTAATTAGCCTACTTACTTATTATTCGGGTCATTCTATATAATATTCATTAATGACTTGCCGTTCTATGAAGTTCTAATTATTACTGTCAGGTTTTGGATAGGCCTACTTGTAGACTTATTCTAGCTCTTGCTATATTTGCCTGAATGTTCAGTGATTCAAAGTCGTTAAATCTTATAGTAGGCCTATAATGAGAATAGGCTATGGAGGATTTAAAAGACATGACTTGTGCATCTTTGTGTACCAGCGACTTCTCACTTCTGCACCTGCAGAATGTTTTTCATTTTTTCTCATGGTGAGACTTTTATGAGGCCACACAGAATATTTTGGTCAAAAAATGCTGAGTGATTTGGTGTTTATAAAAATAGATTGTATTTCGTGTGACAGACTTTGAGAAATAATTATTGTTGGAATCTGTTTTGCTTTATTCGAAAGAGAATGATTGTTTTATTTAATCATGTGTATGTACGAGTGATTTCAAAAGTCTTGAATGGTCTTGAGACTAAAAGTCTTGGTCTTGGGGTTCAAGGTCTTGAGACTAAAAGTCTTGGTCTTGAGGTTTCACGTCTTGACAACAAGACTGAAAAAACCCTGGAACAAGACAAAGCCTTACTTCATCGGGCTTCGGGTATTGATTTAAGGGCCCGGACTGGACCCTTCGAACAGGGGCTTGGCCCATCCGGGGGCCATTGGCAGCCCTAATCGGGAATCATGTTATTCATCATTAACTGTTTAATAACAGTCCTGTACTAAAATGCATGTAAAATTAATTCCTTTTACGATTAAAGCATTAAAGAGAATTTCCTATAGTAGACTGGTGTCAGTCAGGGGGTGGGTACAACAGTTTAAGCATTCTCATTATTAGTTACTACATGTACATATTTTGTGTGATAACCGAATCAGGAATTTTTTTTATTTACCCGAGGAAATTAGTTTTTAAGTTCATGCTGGCATGGGTGTCAATTTAATCAAGTTTCCCATCCGAGAGATAGTTTCCTTGTCATCTGAGTTCAATCTTTTTGTGAGATTGGATCTATTTGAGGATCAAATCATATATTTTATCACTTGCAATGTGGTGGCTTACTGTTTTAACTTTCATCCTGTATGGTGCATAGTGAGTTCACACTTTCACTATCTTTGTGTGACTGGTTCTGTCTAAAGGACTATGATTATGTTAAACATTTATAATAATGTGCATATGTATCAAGAACCTATCAAAAGCACTCCGTCTGTGACATTTCTTATTATAGTCTTTTTGTCAAGATCTGAAACAACCAAGACCTTGCTTGGACCTCAAGATGAAGACTTTATTCTCAAGACCAACACTTTTAGTCTCAAGACCCCCAAGGCGGTGAAAATGACTCGTGACCACACATTAAATTTTTATTAAGTCAGGCTTTAATGAAAAATAAAGCAATCATTTCCCTCGATTAAAACAAAACACTCCAGGCAATTCTTAGTCTGTCATGTGAAATGTACATGTAGCTTATTCCAAATGCCTGTTGAATTTTATAAACACAAAATCACTCAGAATTTTCTGACCTAGACCCTCCACCATGAGCAAAAAATTAATTAGAACTACAGAGGCGCATTCCAAGTTACTACAGAATAGTGCCCCGAAAAATAAATAAGTAATATGTAGTCATTTATTACTGTTTTTATTGACAGTCGAGTTTGTTTAAAAAAGTTTTGGTCTTGAAATATCAAGACCAAGACTTTTGTCTCAAGACCTTTGGTCTCAAAACCAAGACTATTAAAAACAAACTAGAGCACACTTGAGACAAAGACTTTTATAAGTATAAGACCAAGGACAACAAGACTGTTATCAATCATACAGTATACAGACAAAGCTGTTTGAAAATATAATTTTGCTCTTCCCAAAACTGCACTGTAATAAACTTTCACAAATGTAGACAAGATTATTTCTTTTCATACAAGTTTTATGGACTTGATACTTTGGTGCCAATAATGTTCACAAGCCTATCAACTACAGTATGTTAATTATTTAATAGGTGCATTGCCTGTCAGTTCACTTCCACTATTTCAACGGTTGATTCTAAGAAATGAAGCTGTATTGGAAAAGTATTTTCCCGTCTGGTCTGAAATTTTTCGTTCAGCTGCTTGAGGATTGACAATTTCCAGACCCTTAAGTCAACAACAAACAAACACTGCTGTATAGAAAGATCACATCAAACTCTGTGCCATTCAATTGCTATTAGAAGCTATTTGTGTAGCATCTGCACAGCAGTCTCTGCATCGCTTCACTGAGATACAGTTTATCTGGGAAGTAAGAGATATTCCTGTGCTGGTTCAAATTCACTCTCACTTAGAAACTAGTCAGGTAGAAGGAGAAAGATTAGTTGCCAAGTATAAATAAAGATCTACTCGATGATTAAACTGGTGAATTATACATACATTTGTGTTAATTTATATTCAAACTGGCACAGTGAGGCGTGGTGGCGCAAGTGTTAAGAGTCGTCGCCTTGCATCCGATAGGTCGCAGGTTCGATTCCCGCCCAAGCCACTGCGTAGGGACCTTGGGCAAGTCCTTCACTCACAATTGCTCGTTGCGCTTCGGCGTGTAAACTCGACACGCCTGCGGATGTAGTCGGGACCGCCTCTGAGTGGACTTTAAGAGGCGGTATAGAAATACACACATACATACGTACATGCATGCATTATGATTACAAGCCATAGTATGGATGGGTGATAAGCTGTTACACGAGTTAAACCTAACTGTCTGGCACCCATCTCCAGCTAACTTTACCATTAATAGCAAGTGGAAGGTAGTCAACCTATGGGAGAATAGCAGGATTGATCTGGACCTATACTGATCATCTGCACTTCGTACTGAAGTATACTGTTCACTAATCTACCAAACGTCCAGTGCCTTTGCAGCTGAACAAATATTATCGAACATATATGCACAGATGAAGGTCGTTGCTTTGCAAATACATCTGGAAAGAATTAAAATTACAATAATAAAGAGGAAAGACATAAACAACTGTCAGACAGATACCTGTTGTTATCAGCAAGTGAGATGATTAAACATAGTGTCACGACAACTCGTCTACGAACATTTTGTCTACGACACTTCGTCTACAGACATTTTGTCTACTGACATTTAATCTACTCCTGTTTCCAACTTTCAAGTTATATTTTCATCTTTTATCCCGCTTCGAGTTTAAGTTACATTTTCATCGTATTTCCAGCTTCCAATTGTAGTTGTTTTATCACAACTCGAACATTTTAAGCGTATCTCTTCATAGACATATGGTGTTATTGTCATCCCACTTCCAGTTTACGTTAGATTTTCATCGTACATCCGGCTTTCTGTGGTAGCTATGATTCTTATCATTCATCCCACTTCGAGTTTCATTTAGATTTTCATCGCATATCTACGTAGTACACGATACAACATAGTAGACGAATTGTCTATAGACGAAGTGTCATAGACGAAATGTTGGTAGACGAGTTGTCGCGGTACCGATTAAACATTAAGTTAACCTTGGCAAACAACAGTCATTGAAGTTGCCCAGTACCACGCCAGTTTTGACTCAGATGACTAATTGTAAATACAAAGAATAATGGATTGAAGGTGGCTACCTGGAGTGGCGTAAATGCAACACTTGATGAAGTGCCAGCAATTTGCTTCTTGACAGATGTACTTCCTCCCCAGACTTGCTGTTTCTGAATCTTTTGCTGCAGTTAAAATATACAGCAAAAACAAATTTATTTATATTGAATTTAAATTTTCGTAGAGCAGCTCTAATAGGTCTTTCAATTCCAAAGCGTTCTCGCTGTGCAGTTTTTATATGCCTGCCTCACATTGAATCATTTGACAAACAGGCCATAAAATTATTGCCCTGTCTCAAATATTATCCCAGGAATGTAAATTAAAGTTAAATTACTGAAGAGCAGAGAACAGCAGCTTTAAGAATCCATACGTAGTAATGTCACTGTTTTGTTTACATCTGCAATACATGAGATGCATCACTACATGATCTGTTGAGTCACCTGAAGAGTTTTAGAAACTCTAGCTTTAGTCTTGGAGTCCATTGTGGGTCCTCTGATGCGACCAGATGATGCTTTGCCAAGGGTTCCGAGTGAGAGGCCGAGATCCTCTTGATAGGCATCCTCCTCTATCTGAAAACATACGGTTGATTTACTTTCAAGAAGGTACAATACATGACGGACAAGTGCAAGGTTTTGCAACAATGCAAAATTTACCTATGTTCGATTAAGAACTGTAGTCATACGGACGTTATGCATTTGATCTGAAATGCATTGAACTCATTCAGTTAACTAGTGGGAGTGAAAAGGCATTGGTGAACATCGAATGATGCAGTGATCTTCAAATATAAACACTCATTCAAGGAAGTTTTCCCAGGTAATAAATGCGCTTTTGTCAACACTCAAACTTCAGACATTTTCAAAGCAGGTAGTACTCAAACTGCTGAGTATAATTGTGAAAGTATCTGCTTTTTAGAGGAACCTAAATTTTCATGTAAATTGAAGTCCAGAACATTAGACTTCTGAATTGTGTACGATAAACAAAACTTTCTATGTCACTAATTCTGACGAAAGAACACTAACTTCAACAAATATTCTGCAACATTAAATTTAAAGATTTTACTTACTTCGCCAAAGTTCATTCTGTTAGCAGCCTTCCTCATATCTGTCATTCCTAAACGCTCCTTCATCTTACGGTACCTAAGAGCAAGAAAACAGCAGTCCTCATTGTCATGCAATGTTAAACACTAAAATTCCCAGACCAAGATTACATGATGGTTCAAGACCAAAACAAAGTATCTAAAACCATTAAAAAATAGGCCTACTATCCTAGAAACATTTAAAATTCTCTGATCTTACCTGGATGTACACGCACAGCCAAAGCTGTGTCAGCTTTTCATTTAATAGTTTTTGTTTATAACGAAAATTTATAAGTTCCATCCGTATTTTGGCAGCATAAACAAACGCTTTCATAAAAATCTCTCTAACTGTTGCCAGTTGCAGCCAAATAGTCAGAAATAAAATGCAGTTGAATCATAAGGAATCACATGATAATGAATCTCATGTGCAGAATAGGTAGGGCAAGGTTACTAACCGACGTCCTCCCCTTTTCTTCCTCGGAGCGTCGATTGGGGCTGGAAGTGGTTTGATCTGTTTCACTGGAGGAGGTTCTTGTAGTTTATCGAGCTTCTGTTCAATCTCTGTCTTCAGCTCATCGCCATAAGCACCATCTAGTGACTCCTTGCAGCTGTCCACACGAGCGGCAAGGCTGCACTTGGCAGCCACGAGACGCGCTGCCTTACGCTTCAGATCCTGTGTCGGACAGAAAGTCCATCAAACCACCTGACAAACAAGACTTCATAGGGCGGATGGCTCATCTTTGGCCTGCCATCAAAATCTACTTAAGAAAAAACTTACATGCAGTTTTAAATGAAACAATTCAACTAGACACAAGATGCAAGGTACCATCATGGTCTGTCATGTAAAATAAGAGATAGATACTTGTTTTTGTGCACCGGTGGCTGCTGACTAATTGTGTATTAGATGATACATAACAGAAATTAAGGACAATTAACTAAATACGAAAATTGAGCAGGCTGAATGCTTAAAAACCACTCATGCTCCAGAAAATAACCTAAGGCTAATGAAGTTTTTTTATTAATTTGTTTCCTTTTATGTCAAACCAACACACTCCTATAAAGCTGTTACCACAAATCATCAAATGGCTTTCAAATCTAAAATGATAAATAAACTCCATAATGATAATCCTTTAGATTCTGGAATAGTGAATTTAACTAACTCCAGCCGGAAGTACCTAATGCCATTATCTCCTCCAACAAAAGAGAAAAACTCACTGGTGGCGTCCTCTGGACAATTTCACAGTCCTTGATGAATCCAAGATGAGGTTCAACGGCTTTTGTAGAGAAGCCAGACAACGTTCTCTTCTGAGCCCCAACCAAAAGAAGATTACACGCTGGCATTGATGACAGGTTCAATAATCCACCAGCCACTCCCATCAGTTTTGCAGCCGTTGATGCTCCAACGATGCGTGACAGATTCGGTGCAATAAATGTCATGCGCGACTCAACGTAAGTGTAGATCAGCTGCTTGTAATTTGTTAGGTCGATTGCCTGAAGTGAACAATCACAATTCAGTAACTGGCAAACATCCAAAAATATCCAGTTTTCAAATGATGTGCTCAAATGATTTATTTGAAGTATCATGAGATGAAAGTTTACTACAAATCAAATCAAATCTAACACTGTCAAATGCAAAGCAGAGAGTGTGTTATGCTAACGTGCTGGGTCTGCAGCCAAATGATTGAGTCTGCTCAATGAACTCTGTCTGTATGATGACCAAGAGCAAATTATTCATGCACCTTATCTGTCACTAAGCGTAATGTAGTACTGACAACAACTGAACTAGGAAGTTAATGGCAAATTCTGTGATCCACTGGTCCCTTCTCACCACCTTTGAATTGATCTATTGTAGGTTCAAGGGTCAAACGAAGGGAAATTAATTAAACTTCCCTACAAGGTCTACATCTTCAATGGGATGTAGAACAACTATTTTATCAAAACAAAATCAATAATCACAGGTTATCACAGTTTAACACTTCAGCAACAAGAGTGCACCAAAACTGACTGGTAATCCATTGCAGTGCGTCGATATACTGTTATCTTCAAAAGGATGTTTGATATATTTTAAACTGACTTCAAAAGTGTCTATTCAATACAATTTCACATTAAGCCATTTGGACATTTTCACTAATTAAAACTCATCATATTTTCCGATAACTTCTATATATGTTTTTAGATGATTTATTTGAATAAACTCAGCATCAATAGTAGAGAACTTTATAGTTACCATCTCACAGGCTTCAACTACACTCTCAAGATCTTTACTGCTCAACTCCTGGCTGTCAATTAAAAATAAATAGCCATCAGAATTTACAACCAATAATTTCAGTTATCACTTCAATTCTTTAATGCCACGAAATATATCGTTACTCAGCTAAGTCAGTATTTCCACAGCAGCAAACCTTCAGCCATTTAGACTATCTATTCTAAAAGACACTTGAATAGCTAACCGGCAAAATGAAAGTAGCTAGATTACTACACTAGTGTGGGACGTAGTGGTGTGGTGGGATCATCGCCGACTTGCGTTCGAAGGATCGTGGTTCAATTCAGACCTAAGCTGCTGCATAGGGACCTCGAGCAAGTCCTTCACTCACAATTGCTCATGGCGCTTCGGCGTGTAAACTCCGACACACCTACAGTCTGTAGTCGGGACCGCTTATGAGTAGCAGTGGACTTTCAAGTCCACTGCTACTCATAAGCGGGCAGTGTAGAAATGTGTGAATAAGTAGAAATAAAATAAAACTTGTAGCCGACATGCCTAGCAAACCTATCCATTGAGTTATTAATGAATGCATTCTACATAGTACAGGTATGTCTAATATATGAATGAACTCATTAATCATAATAATACCGCAACTTTCGATGATGCGGTGATGCGATGTTTGTCTGACCCCGACTAACGCTCTGTAAT
>JAQFXW010005395.1:0-10426 GCA_034693945.1 Dendrobaena attemsi
AAAGAAAACAATAAACTTTGATATAGACTTTGATGTCTTAAAATTGTCTAGTAATTTGATGATACTGTGAACACTGTTAACTATATTTCAATAGTTGGCCTATGCCAAACTATGTCATGTCTTATTTCTTACAATGAGCATCTTATAGGTGTTAAACTGAAGACAATTAACTGTTTCCATGTTTTAATGTAGTTGTAAAATATTGTGTTAAATACATATGCAATATTTAATAAAGAATCTGATTTCTTACAATAAGTATTTCGCCTTTGTTAATTATACGATTTCTTATAATCAGCATTTTGCAATCAGCATGACTAATCATCACTTTACCAATCTGCATTTTACCCGTACCCTTAAACCGATCGATGGCTGAACGGAGGTCGTCCATACGCAGATATCCATACTACACGTACTAGAAGTCAACACTAGACCGTTCAAATAATCGCTTCGGCGACCACACGGCACTTTACCTCACAATAATCCACATTAATCCGACAGTTACAGCAGAAGTTATAACTGGCCGACAAATCGCACTTATAACTTGCTGCCGTATATTTATTGTTTACTTAACTACCTTCGTCGTACTCGTCAAAGTAGTTTTGTTGATGCAGTGGTTCCACTCATCTGCATATATTCCGAGAACTCCCAAGATCATAATAAACCATCCCAAGCGATCCCAAGCTTATCGACAATAACCTAAGAACTTGGGAAATTCCCAAAGCGTAAGAGCACCGGTTCAATGTCGTAGACCAATCAGAATCGCAGCCTTAAACATAAACTATCGAATTACTAAAATAATGCAGTAAATGTTACCTTTGCTCGTGATTAGCCTAGCACACCTTCCCAAAAAGTCATTATAATAAGATTATTCTTCATTACGCGATTAATATTTTATTGCTGATTGTGTACTATAATTTTAAAGTCACGCTGATGACGATACAATAATAAATTATGCTTTTACGGGTAGCGTATTCGTCGACCCTACATGACTACGGGTCGCGTATTCGTAGACCCTACATTACTACGGGTCCTATGCTATATGTCGACCAATCAAGCACGATTTATAAATAGCGTGACCTAGTTAGGTCCTCCGCTGAGTATCTGACTTACGCGATTAAGACCAAATGTTGTAAGGGGCCTAATCTCCCAGTTTAGCGCTATTTAATATGTACGCATAACAAAAGAATGGAATGAGGGATAGAAAGGTGGTGATAAATGCAGAAGTTGGATGATGAACGAAATTGATAACATTAAAATAATAAGCGGCATGATGAAATGCCGCTTATAAAATAGTAAAATAGACAGGAAAGTATCCGATCAGTAACCTAACGTGCATGACGGATGAGACCTACTAAAAAGAAGCATGATTGCGAATGAAAAGTTAATAGTTAGTAAAAGAAACGGGATGACTGATGATAACGTTTATAATGTTGATCATAAATAAAAGAAGTCGGACGTTATACGATTAGCGAGTGCATAAGCTTATTCAGAGGAATCCTTAACTAGGTCATGCTAACTCGTATATGATTGGTCGACATATGGCATAGGACCCGTAGTAATGTAGGGTATACGAATACGCGACCGGGAGATAGGAAATTCGTTGACCGATATGTGAACTTGTTGAAACACCCTTGGAAGTGAATTACTCAAAGCTATATAATCATAAAGAAGACAGTCTTCATCGTTATTACTTTGAGCCTATTACAAACGCATGTATACACTCTGGTATTTAAGAGAATAGCAAGTTTTGACACCTCAATAGCGTAAATCTTAGCAACACATACATACACTGTTTACGTTGTGTGGGTTTACAGTGTAATTCTTGTTGTGAAAAGTATCGTGTCTGATACTTGTTATAATGACTCTAGTTGGTATATAGCTGTCGTGCATGTTGCTGAATTCTAGTATTATTTGTTTTTGTATATTGAATTGTCGCCAACGAACTGCGATGTCATAGAGCGACGTTAAACTGAAGATTAATAAATAAAATACGCATACAGACGCATCATTGCATCAATAGATTCTTTTCCATCCGACCAACCACATCACCTAAACAATTCATTCCCTCATTCAGCCAAGCACTTATTCATTCACACTCATCCATCTATTTAGCCAGCCATCTATTCATCCATCTATTCATAATCTAATCATCCATCCATTCATCTATTCATCCATTTAATGATCCATCTATTCATTCATATAATTTATCCATACATTCATTCATACACTTCTACATCTATTCATCTGTCTATTAATCTATTTTAATCTATCCATTAATTCATCTATTCGTATATTCCCAGATACATCCATCAATCCATTCATTTTTCATTCATCCATTCTTCCATTTTCATCCATGGAATAATCTATCTATCCGTTTTTTCCATCCACAATCCAACACCCATTAATTTATCGAATCAGTCATTCATCCATCTGTCTATCTGATGTTTTAATATAATTTTACTTGATTCTATTTCAAGGTGTCTAAATCCTTGATTTTGGGGACAGTCGTTCCACGCTTATAGGCAAATATAATAATTAAAGTGAGAATTATAACCCGTTGGTTGTAATAAACCCGAGAAAATTCTTCTCACCGACGGCAACGGCCAATGTTGTCCTAAGCTGTCGTTAAACTGATGAAACACACACATATCACGTTCGGATTTCCATACATTTACTACTTCTAAGAAGTCCACGGATGCGCCGCCGCATATATATACGTCGCATGAGGGAAGGGGATCAACTCGGCCACGCACCACCGCATATACCATCTATCAGTTGCCCGTGCAACTAGAGAAGATGGAGGATGCGGGGAACTTCCGGGTCCAGAGACAGAGCGATTGAAAGAACCATGACAACGGAATAGGCCCTTGTGACATCGCAGCCCACACAATAGGCAGACGGCTCTTTCAACTGAATATTGATATTGATGCCACTATTGAATTTAGGAAGCGCTGCGGGGAAGAGGCTGAAGCTCGGCCACGCACAACCGCAGGCGCCATCTATCAGTTGCCGGTGGAACCAGAGAAGATGGAAGATGCGGAGAACTTCCGGGTCCAAAGACAGAGAGAGCGAACGAACCATGACGACGGAGTAGGCCCAATACGTAGACAGCTTTTTCAACTGAATATTGATATTGATGCTGCTATTGATCTAAAAACATATACTGAACGGTGTAGACAATGCTAAATAATTATATTTATTTACGTTATTGAGGTGTCTAAACTTGCCCTTCTCTTAAATACCCTATTGACGTAACAAATTGAGCTCTCAATAGGCTGATTATAATGGTGTCACGAAAAATAGTTCACAGACAAATGTTTCACGACAAATGGTACACGGACAAATGGCTCACGACAAATTGTTCACGCTTATATCCGGCTTCTAATCGTAGTTATATTTTCATCTTTAATCCCGTTTCGAGCTTAATTCAGTTGTAGTTCTTTTATCAAATTTCATCCCACTTCTATTTTTATTTACATGTTACGCGTAGCTCTTCATGGACATATGGTATTAATGTCATCCAACTTCGAGTTTAAGTTAGATTTTCATCGTACACTCAACTTGTAAACCATTTGTCGTGGAACCGATTATAATAGACCGTAATAGATCAAATGTTGAAGGACATTGTGTTACTATCATAAGAAGAGTTTTTTAATGCAACATGTATTTCTTGTGGAATGAAGAATTCTTCTCAACGTGAGTCTTTGACTATATATAATGTGTATTAATAGCTCCTATTACTTAAAAATAAATAATTGGTAAAAAGAAGTCTTGAAAGAAAGCTGAAATACGCTTGACCAATTTTTTCACCTGACGGTAACAACCCCTGTTGTCATAAGCTGTCGTTAAACTAATGAAACACACTGCGCTATGCCCCCCCCCCAAAAAAAAGTGATCGTAGTGCATAACTGTTGATTCTTTTTAAAGACACTATTTAACAAAAAAACATCCCCTACTTATTCATACTGGCATAGGTCGGCCACTACTACAGTACGAGCAATTGCGGATCTTTGAACGAGCAAGTCCCCTCCATCAGCGTCAATAAAATAAAGGCGGAAGCCAGTTAACCTGATGTATGTATGTATGTGTGTATTTCTATACCGCCGCTTACAGTCCACTTACTACTCAGAGGCGGTCCCGACTACAACCCGAAGGTGTGTCGGAGATTTACACCCCGAAGCGCTTCAGCAATTGTGAGTGAAGGACTTGCTAAAGGTCCTTACGCGGTGCGTGGGATTCGAACCCGCGACCCTTCGGTTGCAACGCGGCGACCTTCACCACTACACTACCACGTCCGCGTGATGAATCACCAAAGCGAGTTAACCACACTGGCGCTGGTGTTTCATCAGTTAAAAATTGGGCAGTTCATAAATTAGTTTTAAAAGCGTGCTTCAATGACCGTGTGTGTGTTTCATTAGTTTTACGACAGCTTATGACAACAGAGGTTGTTACCGTCAGGTGAGAAAATTGGTCAAGTTTATTTCAGCTTTTTCAAGACATCTTTTACCGATTTATTTTTAAATAATAGGAGTTATTAATACACATCCTCCATCTAGCGAATAAAAACCAGACCTCTAGCAAACGAGATGATAAATTACAATTATGCACAGAGTCGAACAGACGCGTGTAATATCTACTTTGATTAATTACTCATTTATTAATTAATAATTAATTATTTTTAATTGAGAAGTTAAATTAATTAATTAATTAATTATTATTGCGTTTGTTACAAAGTTAATTAAATGGGAATCAAATTGCTAGTTTTTATTGTGTTTGAAATCAATGGTTTAAAGGTAGGTAAAGCCTTTTTTATTATTCAAAGGTTTAACGTCGTCGCATATGGCTCACAGGCGTTGACGACAATTTAAATTTACAATTAACATACAAATAACTAGCTATCAGGATGTCATTTAGTGATTTTAGTCAACATACATACATGTAGTAAACTAATTATCATTATCATATCTGATATATTACATCAATTACTAATCAATTGGTAATAGTTTCACAAACATTCTTAAAATGCCAAATCAAAATGCCAATTTATCATATCATTCCAGTTTAGTTTAGAGATCTTTCCAGAAATATTCTGATTGTTTTGACGCAGACCTTTTCTATATAAACAGAGGAAGTACAATTTTAAAGGTGTCTGCCAGTTTTCAAGCCTTTACGATAGCTTGCCGTCAAATAATAAAAAAATTATCTTTCGTTTGTACTATAATCTAATAGAAAGTAAATAGCGGCTTTTAAAGTCTACTACAACGCAAAAGCGGTCCCGACTACAGCCCGGAGTTAACACGTCGAAGCGCCACAGAGCAATAATTGTGAATGCAGAATAGCTCATGGTCCCTACGCAGTTTCTCGAGTCTGAATCGAATCCGCGACTATTCAGCTGGGAGGCTTCGATTGTACCACTACATCCAAACGCCTCAAAAAACAATAATCTAATGACAGAGAGTAATGTTGTAACCAACGTTTCATTTTTTGACACAATGTGTACAGTTGCGTAATAAAAATGATCTATAATGATCGTTGTTATTACACACCTGTAATAAGAGATATTACTCTCTGTCATTAGATTATTGTTTTGTGGGCTCAAAGTTCTGAAAGACCATAGTCTCTTACAGTAGAGAGAGCTGATCTATTATACTTAAACCCCACAGAACATGTATTTTGAGTAAATGAGTTGCTCACGTCTTTACAGTATCTTATATTTTCATAACCAGGGTTTGTATTTGACGTTAGCGTACCGCGTCAATGGTGAAGGTTTATAAAAGTGCAACACCATTTGAATAATATTTCAGGTTCATATATAAATGAAGTTCTTAAGGATATAAGTAATACAACCAAACTGCTACCATCAACTGCCTACATAATTATAAGAGAGAGAAACGAGTAATAACTTCGAGGGGCGACGGAAGTAGGGATGCAATTGGATCATTACGAGTTCTAGCGGAAACAGTAGTAGGCCTACACGTAGCAATTGTAGCATGTGCAAGATATCGGAACATGGTGTGTGTGTTCACGTTTAACGACAGCTTATGACAAAAGAGGCGGTTGTCGTCGGGTAGAGAATACTTGGTATAATACGACGTTTCGTGCGCTATGAAAATGGAGGGAGATTCTTTGAAAAGCTCACAACAATAATTAATATGTAAGTGTGATATCAAAATGTCTACTGGTGTGGAGTCCACATATTTTGTTACTGCAATAGACAATTACTGATGAAAGAATAGTGACAATGTTGCGACGATTGTCACGCCTACTGTGAAGCGGTCTGCTTGGTACAGGTTTAGAAAGCAGGTTATAATGTTCTTATCAGATTCTCTACTATTCCAATAACCTGATATCACAAATAACATTTGCTATGACATAGTGAGGCGCGGTAGTGTAGCGGTGAAGGTCGCCACCTTGCATCCGGAGGGTTGCAGGTACGAATCTCACCCGCCACGTAAGGACATTGAGCAAGTCCTTCACTCACAATTGCTCGTGGCGCTTCGGCGTGTAAACTCCGAAACACCTCTGGGCTATAGTCGGGACCGCATCTGAGTAGTAGGAGACTTGAAGGGGCTGTATTGAAATGTGTGAATAAATAAATAAATAGTTAGCACACTATCGACATAATAATAAACTTTTTACTATAATATATTATTATGATGTATTGCAAACGAAATTTTTCAGTTCTGTTGTACGTTAAAAGCAATTATATGCAATTATAGCGAAATGTAACTTTAAATTGAGGTAGCTAGCACTTCTCATAAGCTGTTTTTGAAGTTATAGGCTTGCGAAAAAGCTTACTTGCGAGTTTCATTATAATTATACTAAGTTTCATCAATGTAATTATATTAATGAATGTGTTTTGTGCCTGAAATGAGATAATTGAAGATTAAACGTTACGCATGGGGTTAAAATAATATTTTGACTGTGTATTACTGTATTGGATATTGGTTGTTGAGGCGTCAATTCGAAAAATCTTTAAAATTGTCGAAGCTCATTTTATTAATGCTAAATCTGCATATAAACATTATTATACCCATGACATCAATTCAAGTAGTATTATTGGTTGTCAGCACCACATGTATGGTCTAGGCCTAGTTCATTGGAAAACTATAATTCTGACGGTTAGAATATGTAAGTAGCAAAAAACAACAGGGATTCATATCTCCTAAACTTATACTTATCGAGCTACAGCTCGAAATGGACAAATGGAGCTCTTAGACGCTCCTGAGTGCACGCGCTCTGAAAGATGCGCTATATAAAAACTTAATACTATAAACCTGCAAGATACAACACAATGTCATCACAAGTTTTCGCCCAGCTATTGCAGCCACAGCGCATGGTTCATTAGTAAAGGAAAGCAATTTGTAATTAAGCCAACGCTCTTTGACAAAGCGAATTACAAGACTTATTTGGTCAACTAAAGAGTCTAACACAGTGCGGAAATTAAGCAAAATGCACCATGATGTTCCAGACGTTGGACACCTTTCGAAATGAGGCAAACATCAGTATAAAAACTAAGCCAACAACTCTCCGTAATGTAACATGTCCTGAGGACTACAGCCGTTAATGAATGAACGTTATCTATTTAGACACTGGATATAAAAATAGGCGGAGCAAAAACAACTGAAACACGCTTAATAACCAATTTTTTTTACCCGATGGCAACGGCCTCTGTTGTCATAAGCTGTCGTTAAACCCTGGAAACTACTACTGGATATTTAAAGCTATGCACAAAATGTGACTTAAATAATTGTAAATTGGAAAATAATTCAAATTATCGTGATCGTGAATAAGCACCCGGGTTCTGTCAGAAGCTATCGAGACTAGGTTAAAAGTAAACTGAATTAATTTTTACTGAACCAAAAATTTAAAAACAAAAATAAGAATGCTTTTTGGAACTAAAATTAATACAACATTCACAAAAATTACCTTGATATTCTAGACGTGGACACCCTTTGATATTAGGCCAACGTCTGAATAAAATCTATTTATTTATTTATTCTTTTCTTATTTATTTTTATTATGGTTACTTCTCTAAGTTCCCATGGTTGTAATAAACCCGAGCAAGTTTCTCTATCCGCCGGTTAAGGCCATTGATGTCATACACCGTCGTTAAACAAGCATTCTCAGTAATGGCTACTTGTGACGCCTCTAAAGGCTTAATTTAGATAATGATCGTAAATGATTAAAATAACAGTTGAACTACGCTTGACCAATTTTTTACCGTTAAGAGACGAACAAGAACATGCGTATTTCAGCCTAATTAATTCGCGGATACGTGTGTTTGTCTTATTATTAATTAATTAATTAATTTATTTGTTTTCTTCTTATGTATTTTTAATACAACGAATCTCTTTAGCACCACTTAGAGTTTGCCTACTCAGAAGCGCTCCCAGCCCAACCACGGACGAGAGAGGAAAGGGGCAAATTTGCCAATTAGCACAGGGCCGAGTTACAGGCGCCGATTTCAGGGGCCAGCGACTGTTCAAGTTCGTCACACATATTGTGTTACAGCTTATGACAACAGAGGCCGTTGCCGTCGGTGTAAGAAATTGTCCAAGACTATTTCAGCTTTTTTCAACTGATTGTAATTATTGTTAAACTCGTGCTGACATCTACATAATAGAGTGTAATCGGAATCCAATAATGTACTGTGCGGTATCACATTCTTATTTCGTAATGGATCACTGTAAAAAGGTGTCTTAGTCTCTTTCAAATATTATTCCTCTCTTAACTCAACATTTGTGGCATGGGTTACACGGTAATTAAACTGAATCCGGTGATGTGTTAACCTTTAAACCTTAGGACCATGGGGTGCAGGGGGTCCCCTGTCAACGGATGGCGGAAGATACTGGGTTCAACCAGGCGCAACGGCAAGTCAACTGCGACCGATATACCCTCGACTATTCGAGCACAAGGCGCCGTTTATCCCACTTCTCCACATACACTCCACATTTATTTTATTTATTTATTTATTTATTCGCACATTTCTATACAGCCCCTTCAAGTCTCCTACTACTCAGAAGCGGTCCCGACTACAGCCCAGAGGTATGTCGGAGTTTACACGTCGAAGCGCCATGAGCAATAGTGAGAGAAGGACTTGCTCAAGGTCCTTACGCGGCGGGTGGGATTCGAACCCGCGCGCCCCACATGTGCTAGCCCGATATTTTTTTAATCTGTGAGTGTCCGCAGGTATTGTGAGTCGAACACGGTCCGTACAAACATACGGTCGGCGTGCTATTCTAACTGTTCTTTAATTATGTTGAATCATCATCATCATCATCATCATCATCATCATCAACAGCAGCAGCAGCATGATGATGACGATCATCATCATCGTCATCACCATCATCATCATTATCATCATCATCATCAGCCTATGCTCCTACGTGGGGAGCGCAGCGCGATGGAACCCATCATCAATATCTACCTTTGCTGTTTAAGGTAAAACGACAGCAATTGCTCAACAATAGATCAAAGATTATACTAAGGTGATTCTTCCGCTATAATAACGGCGAATGTTAATGTACAAAACGTGCATATTCCAAATGCAATGCTGTATAATGGATAAGAATTTGTGATGCGAATTTCATCATTAACTTTGTGCGGCGTTGTAGTATAGCGGTGAAGGTCGCCACCTTACAACCGAAGCGTTGCAGGTTCGAATCCCACCCGTCGCGTAAAGACCGTTAGGAAGTCCTCAACTCACAATTGCTTGAGGAGCTTTAGGAGCTTCGGCGTGTTGACTCCGATACACCTGCCGTCTGTGATCGGGACCGCCTCTGAGTAGTACATGGACTTGACGGGTTGTTGTAGAAATATATTAATAAATCAAATATTTGTTGACCATTATTAGTTCTCTATTCATTCGTCAGAACGTGATAATAAAACACCTGTAAACCGGGAGAACAGTATGCGTAAAAGTCTGCCGTAGGTTGGATTAATTTGAATTAGCCTGGTGTACTCGAAGCGTGTTAATTTACACACCGTGAAAACGTAGTTAGCTAGCATTCCACATAATTATAGTGACGCTTAATTTGTATCCATTCTATGTTCACATCATACCTAGTATGTTTACTATTTTCAGATTTATTGCGAAGATTAAATGCTTTTAGCAGGTGTCGACGACAGCATCTAATTTAAACCGCCCTACGACACCTGGCGGTCAAAACAACTTTCTATTTTTCTCAGACTAATAAGATAATGATAATTTAAAATGATTTAAATCTGTCATTTTCTATCTGGGCTGTTTTGACCCATCATGTCATTTACCCATAATGAACAAACGGGTTTTCGCGTAAATTCATTATTACATTATTACGGTACGCGGTAGTGTAGTGGTGAACGTTGCCGATAGGTTGTGGGTTCGAATCCCACCCACCGCGTAAGGACCTTTAGCAAGTCCTTCACTCACAATTGCTGAAGC
>JAQFXW010005396.1:0-10426 GCA_034693945.1 Dendrobaena attemsi
TTCCCCCCTGTTTCTGAAATTTATACATTATGAAATGTTCCCCCCCCCCTTTCCACTGGGCGCAGTTGCGCCCGCTGGGTATAGGGATAAAAGCCCCTGATTACAGATTGACAATAACTACATGAAGTTAGCAAAATTCATCCAAGTGATATACATGTAGCAGAGTATTATAATAACTCGCTTGCAGAGGTTGTAGCTAGAATTGACTGAAAAATCTAAATCACTATGCTCGATCGTTGATTCGTTGACTAATTAACCGATTCCCAAACTAGGAAATAGGGAGCCATTGTAACTAATCTCCGTAATCCGGATAAAGCCTGACATTTGACTTCGTCTGAGCGCATACCTAAGAATCCCTCAAATTTTTTATGTTTAGGCTATAGGCCTTCATCATCAACATCACTTACGTCAATCCGATAAATTGATTGTTTAATGTTTGATATCTATAGGCTAGTTGAAAGTTTCGAGTGCTGGTCTTGTAATAACGAAAACGATGGGGACAAGTGCTTATCCGAGGAGACTCGCCATAGCAACGATTACGACGCTGGCTTTAAGAACAGATGTGGAGCTATCGTAATCTATACACGGCAAACAGGTAGAGTTTGAAAGAGTCTCGTGCTGTATGATGACTTGTTCGAAGCGTCTTAGCCTACCACACTTCATTTGACTTAGGCCTAACACGAGTGACTGCAGAGACGTAGCCAGAAACTGATTTCGGGTGGGAGGGATTCCGCCGAATAAAGTGATAACCTTTTTTAGTCATTCGCCCCAACTCTCGAAATTTATGCTCTGCAAGTCGCCGAAATAACTGGTGAATTTGTTTTAGTCATTCACCGTAATTTCTCAGTTTTCGGGTCAATTTCTCAGATTCCGGGTCATTTTCTATTCCAGTAAAAAATTTGTTTACAAAACATTTCGAGGGGTGTTACGTTTAAAATAAATAGGCAAGAATCATTTCGGGGGTTTGAACCCGTAACCCCACCCCTAAATACGCCTCCGTGTAACTGTCACGTTCCGCGCAGATACAAACCGGGTAGTAAAGATGCTTCTGCATAACTTCCGTATTCAAAGCGTTAGGGATTTGCCCGTTAAGCTGTAGTGTAGTATGCAGGGGCTTCTATCCCTATACGAGTGGGCCAAGTGGAAAACAGGGGGTGGGGCATTTGATATTGTATCATTTTCAGAAATAGGGGGAAGACCGGTCAGAAGGGATGGAAGAATATTTATGAGGGGGAAAACGGAAAGTCATGAGTTTTTGAGCCCGGCTGCTTGAGGGGATAGAAGCCCTTGGTAGTATGGAGAGAGTGATATGTAATATACGGTCATCTGGCATTTATGCACATTTGAAGTATTATTGATGACTGACTATTATTAATAGACCGGAATTAGCCTGATTTCTCATTCACTGTTAACAATACTAAGCCTGTAATGTAAGCCTGCACTTTTCAAGCTAGAACAGCATTATAATTATGATTTATGCTGCAATTTAATTGATGCATAGATTAAATTAATTGGTCCATGCGTGTTGGCCTGTGTATCTAGGCCTACATGTATGTATGTAGGCATATGCATTGTGGGCCTATGCATGTAGGCCAATCCATGTAGTCTTTCGTAAGTAGGCCTATTTATGTAGGCCTGTGTATGTAGGTGTATGCACGTGGTCTGTCATATGTAGGCCTATGTACTTTGCACTTAAGCTTATGCACGTAGGCATATATATATATATATACAGGCCTATGTATGTTAGCCTGTCTATGTATGCCTAGGTATGTATGTATGCTTATGCATGCATGCCCCATGCGTGTTGCCCTATGCAAGTAAGCCTGCGTATAAAGGCCCATGCATTGTAGGCTTATGCGTGTAGACCTTTGCATGTAGGCCCATGCATGTAGGCTAATTCATGTAGGCCAAACTATGTAGTCTTTCGTAGGTAGGTCTATATATGCAGGCCTATGCACATAGGCTTATGCATGTAGGTATATGTATGCGGGCTTATGTCTGTTGGCCTATCTATGACATTGCATGCCTAATATGGTAGCCTATGTATGTATGCCTATTATAGGCAATGCATGTAGGGCCATGCTTGTTGGCCTATGTGTGTAGGCCTACATAGTACACACATAGGCCTACCCATCTATGGGCCTATCTACGAAGCGTTCTCTTCCGTAGGGCCTAAACCCCACGATGAGCAAAGGCTAAGAGCACTTTCTGCCCCGAGTGACGTAATTGACCATAGATAAGTATGACTTCACATTAAATCGAGGTTCAGGCTTGCTTGCACCATCCAGGCTTATTATATCTATGGATGAGAGTGATGATGAAACTAATTATTGTTCAATTTCTGCTTGGCCCCAACGCAGGCGAGAATGTTGTTCAGCAGGGTCCCACTGCGTTCACCGACTTCACGTACCAACCATCAGGTAGAGATCGTCCCAACCCTCGACTCATCAGCAATCGCGTCCTACGTGGACCAAGCGGTCTACCGTCCTATCGCAACCGAACCACGCTCTTCGCATTCTTCGGTTAGAAGGCTTTTCTCTGTCTTCTAATGACGTTCTATTTATGAGATCAAGTAACCATGGTTTGATACAGTGTCTCTGACTATCAATCGGTTTCATTTATTGATGTTGCAATCTGGCAAGTTGCGTAAACTTGAGAAGCTGCATGGTCCCGATACTACAGTGCACACCAGTAGCGTAACCAGAAACTGATTTCGGGGGGTTTAGAAATTTTTGCTCTGCAAGTCGCCAAAAACGCTGATGACCTTTTTTTTAGTCATTCACCACAATTTCACAGATTTCGGGTCTATTTCTCGGAATTTTTCTGCCAAATTGACTTCCATTGACTTCTCCATCCCTAAACAATTTTTACTCAACATTTCATGGGGGTTTTACCTGAAAATTTAAAAAATACATGGACACAAATCATTTCGGAGGGTTTGAACCCGTAAAACCCCCAAAATACGCCCCTGGTGCACACCATTTAGTGGCAAATATATCTGGGGAAAGAAAGCGTTCTTGACACAATGGGAAAGAGCCTTGGGCCACCTGAGAACCTGTAAATTTGAAGAACACCCAGATGGTTTGACAGAAATACCGGTATCTGTTGGCCTAATCCCACACGACGAATACAATGTCATGCTAGGAATAAAAGGAGACTGAGGCTGATCACTTACACATGTGTTAAGGGCAGCAACGGACAATGCAGGTGGCAAATGGACACCAAGCTATGATGATGTTGATTATAATATTGTTGATGATGATGATGATGATGATGAGTTCGTGATAATCATCTGACACTTTGTCTTATCGAAAAGGGAGCGCCTGTCAAGGCTGCCACTCGTACGAGTTTCACTCTGTTAGTACGCTTTTTTATATCTAAACATAATTTACTCGCTTCGGCCACGAGCGCATGACTTTGATCTACCTCTCAAAGACGATCAGAACTATATATCTCGTGTTTTGTACGCGCAATTGCATAAGCCCCCTCGATGACCGACCTCGCAAACATTTTCTTTATCTATTTGTATTCTTTATGCTTATGTAAACAGAGATGCGGTATGTCATCCTGTAGTTTGAAAATAAACGAATATATATATATATAAAATGCTTGAGTAGTAGAATTTGTTCTAAAACATTGACACAGTTTTTGCCATACAAGTTCAGGTTTAAAAGCCTACTCTAATGTAACACATGATTTTAATGTATAAAATTGAAGATGGTTCTAATTTGTCTGGGCTAGGCATGGCTCAGGTTGGAGGAAAAATATATTAATGCTCTGAATGGATGAATGAATTAACATGAAGGTTTTGTAAAACAGATGCTACAAACTTGTATGATTTGATGAATTATATGTTACTTGGTATTTTCAGGTTCGCGCGCAAATCAGCAAGCACTGAGGTGTGGTTTGGTCGGGCCCCAGAAGACCTGCCTACCAAGAAACTAGCAGAATTCAAATCCGATATCTTTGCTTCGTATTCCGGTCCAGATGCGGGTATAGGTCTGATACACCAGTTGGAATTAGCAAAGCAAAATGGCAAGTTTTTCCTCCATTCAACATTATCAACTAATGTAAAACCTGTAGAAAGTGTTTCTATGTTCACGACACTGACATTCATTTTCTGGTTCAATTGGAGAAGCATTAAATTCACATTGAGGTTCCAGGAGATGAAACGTATGTAGTTCAAAGTAGAAGCGGCAAAATGACAGAATTTATGACACAGAATTGTTTATCTATTTTGCGTTGGTTATAAAAGTAGCATTATCGTGTTCTTATCAATGTAAAACTGTAAAAAATGTTTCAAGTATACCAGGTAACTGGTGTTCAAGGAGAGGAAACCTGAAATTCGTTTTCTGGTTGAAAGAGTCAAATCATTGACTTCATAATATTCCGGTTCCAAAAGACGTAATGTGGTGCCATCTGACAACTGTTGACAGAATCCGTCGTTCACTTTACGTGTTTGCTAGGGCCCTCTTCCAGCATACTGTGCTGTTTTGCTAACTACTGCTATTTGTTCACTTTAACTACAGTTGACAGTGTACTGGCTTGCTTAGTAAGCAGTTGGAATTAGCAAAGCTCTACTCCTCTGAGTAGATATCTTAAAGGGGCGCTGTATAAGTGATTGGAATGAACGAGTGAGTATGTAATTCATTATTCAAAGTAGAAGTTGCATAAATGTCATAATGACATAGCTTGATTATCTTTTTGCTTTGGTCATAAGAACGATGTAATGCAACATCATACTTAATCGTAATGTACTGGCAATGAAGATAATTGTTTGTTGTTTTACAGACAATGAAACAACAGATGGGAAAGCATTAAAGTCGGCCTCGATCGCGGGCGCCAGCCGATGGAACCTGAAGAATCGCAAGGCCTATGGCATCTGCATGTCGCTCTATGACCAACACCCTGTCAATGGAAAAGTATCAGGTAAGAGCTGCAAAGAGGCGTAACTGGTGACGCTAAACAATCAATCATTGCTAATGCCGATTTGGGATACACTGGAAAAGGATCAGAGTATACTTGGACAGTAATAGTTTCCAGTCTTTATTGCTGACCCCTCTTTGAGGGATTAATTCGAGCCAGAAGGAGAGAAGAAGAAGTTTCCAGTCTTTATTGTGTTATTCAGGTATTATTCAATATATTGTATTATGTGTTATTCAAAAATGGTTAGAATATTACAGGGAATGATTATTAGGTGAAAGTATCATTATCAGAACTTTGATAATGTACAATTTGAATGAAGCTCCTCTATGGACAAAGTATCTCTGTATGTTTTGCGGTATGTTGCAACAGGTCTTTGGCATCTCATTTCTGTACAATTTTTATGAGTAATTATGGTGCACTGGTGATAATGTAACTGCATGCCAACAAATGCCATATGACCAGAGGTGGAAAAATGTTTTTTTCAGTGTTTGGTTTTGAGGTTTAAAAAAAAACAATAGTTAAAAAATCCAAAATATTTCAATTACTTATCCCTGTAAGTTATTTTTAAAACATTGATTTGATTATAAGAACCAAGAATTAGAACTTCAATTTGTTTTATAAAATTAACTGAGTATCAATATTTGTATGTATAGCAGTCGGATATCGAACTGAATTAATCTGAGTTGGAGTTCTTATTCGTGCCGCGTTTTATTCTAAATCGAAAAATCTTAAAACCAAAAGATCCAAGAAAACAACTTTTCACTGTAAAAATACTTGGGTATTTTTCCACCTTGACATCATTTCTAATTATATAGAAAAAAGTGCTGGGCTGCATTGGCTGGAAATCAATGCAGTTGCATGAATGACCTAGATTTCCTGGCAGATATGCTGTGTTTACTCTGGCTCCCTGAAGAGGTTCCAAAAGACTCCCTGGAGGGGTCCTGCCAAAGTCAACAGAGATAGGGGACACTCTTGTGAGATTGCCGAGTGCTCTTAAATGACAGCGAGATTTGATGGAGATAATTCTTCATTTCAGATTATATTGAAAAAAGAGCTGGGCTGCAATCATTGATAGTTAAATATTAATTAGTCAGCTGATGGCTTGATAAAGGGGTGGAATCATGTTGGTAGTGAGTGGGAAAACACCAACTGGATTGAGCCCTAACAGTCCAGGTGTAAACATAGTTGAATATGGATGAGGTAGATCAAAGTACAATAATTAATATGCAATTGGGTTAACAGTCCAGGTGCAAACATAGTTGAATATGGATGAGGTAGATCAAAGTACAATAATTAATATGTAATTGGGTAAATTAATTTCATGAATGAAGTAAACTAGAACCAAATCAGCTAAATAGAAATAGGTAATAGTGTTACAGAAATGTGTAAAGTGCACCTTGTGTGTCAATGATAGCGGAGTGGTTAGAGCATTCAACCCATTATTAGAATTCGTAATGCAGGTTTGAACTTCACCTATAAATGCAGCTAATCTATATTGAATTGGGACATGTAGCCTACCACACCCTTAATGTCCTGATGTGTGTGCACTTTGGAAGGAGAGTAGTTAGTGTTTCAAATATTGGTATATAGTTGTGTTGTATGAAGCTCACAGATATAACCTAATATTAATCCTGTCAGTTTACGTCAACTTATGTGGTTATTATTTATTTGCACATTTCCATACAGCCCCTTCAAGTCCCCTACTACTCAGAGTCAGAGGTGGTCTTGACTTCCGCCTGAAGGTGTGTCGGAGTTTACATGCTATTGTGAGTGAAGGACTTGCTCAAGGTCCCTAAGTGTGGCTTGAGTCTGAATCGAACCCATGACCCTTCGGACACAAGACGGCGACTATCCCGCTGCGCCACCAATGGCCCACTATGCCCCACACAATTAATGTAGAGCCGTGAATATTCAGAGACTGTTTTCATTTATGAAATATTGTAGTATGTTGACATTAGCTTGAAAAATGCAGCAATGAAAGCAAACTCCAATCTATTCAGCAGATTGGAGGAAAGTTCAAAGTTGCTCCAAAGTTTATAATATTATGATGCTTGTATGTATGTGTGTATAATGTATATGTATGCTATGTGTTGCATATTATATGCAAGTGCCTATGTAGAATGTATATCTATCAATCAATCTTTTATACTGATAATAAATTAGTAAGTAGCGTTAGTAGACGTACAGGCGGTGTTGTGGAATTTTCAATATACACAAAACTAGTAGCTAGCTAACGAAACACAAACTCTCATGGCTGGTCTGAGATGCAGTGCTTCCCAACAAGGACAGTTCAAAGTCCTGCTGAATTATGGGTATCCAAATACTATACTAAGTAGAAAAATGACAGTTGAGCAAAGCTGTAAACCATGTTACAAGAAAGGACATAAACAGTTACTACAAATAATTAACTAACTAAAATGTATATGTATGTATGCCTGCATGTATGAATGAATGTGTATGTATAATGTGTTCAGGACTCCAGGTGTATCTTGGATTGTTAGCATATGTATTTATGTGTAATTGTGTGTGTGTATGTATGGTATTGTATGTGTTTAGACACACACATATAATATAATATTTCTTAATTGTATATGTAGCTCATGCATTTTGTGTAACACGTTTTAAGTTCTGACAATGTCACTGCAATTGAATAAACTGTACTGAACCAAAAATATTTATACTGCACACGTAAAATGGATTGCTAGATACGTCGTCTCATGGGAAATGTTAGTGGGAAGATTTCTCTTTCCCAGAGGTCCACTCGTCCTTTAATTCGGAATATTTGCACTGTGTCCCATGAGCTCTCCAGCTCGAACGTTTAAAGCCAGCTGCCTGCGTTTATTAAGAATAGGCACATCTGACTTTCAGAGGCAAAAGTAGACTAGTGGCGCTTCGTTTAGATTCCTATGGTTTTCCATGAGCCCTGTCTTTATGGTTATCAAATATCGGGGGCTGTGCAAAGTACCTATTACATACATGCGCAGTCCACCTGGCTTTTTCCATTCACTGGGTTTTGCCACAAACTCTGTTTTGAAATCTGGTCATGCAGTTCTGCGCTATCCGTTGTCGGCAATTGATCCGATTCCTGTTCAGTGGTGGAATAACGAACGGATCCCCTTGGTCATGCGATAAATAACGGCCGGAATCGATGGATCAGTTTCCAGCCAGAAGTGATTTGTGAAGGACGTGGTCCTGTTTCAGGTTGCTAAGGCTGCATGGTTATGATTCAAGCAGAAGTTGATGTGCTAACAGTAATTGTGCCATTTTCTGATGCACAAGGCATGCATGGTTTACTTGACCAAGCCATTATCATGTCTATAATCAGCACCTTTTTTTCTAGGGAAATTCATATTTTGCTAAGATTTTTATTAAATCTATTTAAAAATCAAATCTTAATTTCAATTAAATTTACAGTAACCACTCACGACAAGTTAAAAAAAAACTTAAAAGTGTATGAAGCAGGTAGACAGTTTCAAACAATTTATTTTATTGTTCGCCCATTAGTTTTGTGTTTTGCCATCGGTAAACGAAATAGACCTAGGCTACATGTATAATCAAATTGATTAAAGACTTAGGCTATTAGTCATAGTGGAAATTGATAGGCCCTATTTTAAATTTATGAACATTATGGCCTAACGATTCATATAGTAATGTAAATTCCCGAAAATGAAATTACTTGTGAACACTGAACATTGACAGAAGTTCAAACGTCTGTCGAAAAAGGTGCTAGAATGCCGTTTCGGTGCATTCTGCCAGAAAGAAGGCGCTGTCTGTAATCCAGAAAAATGTTGCTCAGGTGCTTTGTAGTTTGAAAGACATACCGTCATGTCATAGTAATTCAGTCGAGAACAAAATGACATAAAAAATGATTCAACTGGGCACAAGAGACCGAGAGAGAAAGATCCTGAGTTGAATAGAAATAGAATCTAAAGGCCATACAACATTGACTGTGTGTTTTGGTGGTAATAACTCTAGTATATTGATATCTATGCCACCGTTATCTATTTCACGTGTCATTCCATTTGAAACCATCGTCAAAATCTCCTCAGGAGAATCGGTTTAAATCCAAGTTCAGGGACAACCAGAAATCAGGCTACATTATTAGGCAGGCAATTTGAAATTTGTTCATATGTATAGAATGATTGACTCAAAATTTCACCTTTTGATAATCTGATAGCTGTGTTGAATATCCAAGATTGCAACATTATTTAGGAACAGTAAATGTAGAAATGAGTTCAGAATTGTTTGTATGGCGTTCCATGACCAAGTCACGATTGGATCAGCAATTCTCTCGTCAATAGTTTCTTTCACTATTCTTCAGTCTATTTATTGATCGTTCTTGTCTATTTTATTGATCGTTCTTGTCCAAAATTCATTGTTATGCTTCTTCAATTATTTTTATTGTGCTCTCTCCTGCATTGACTGGAGCAGTTTTATTGTCATTTGCACACTGTTAGTCAATTTTGTATTGATATAGATAATAGGCAAAGATGTCTGTCCTCGTTCAAGCTGTGAATATTCTGGAATACGCATTAATAAAATTTCCTTTATTTCATGTTATGTATTCGTCATATTTTATTATCTTTTGCAAACAATTGCTATTGACAAAATATTATCTTCCATCTGTGTTGGCCTTTGGAGATATCTCAAGTGACACACAAACTGTTATGAAGATAGTTCTTCTGCGTCTCGTATTCCCACTGCAACTGTATCTCATCTTGTTGTATCACTTGATACGCTGCTGTTCTTAAGTAGGGAGTCGTAAAGTGATGCCTGACTGAAGTGTAGACATTTGTTTGCCGAAACACTCTCAAATCTTCTGTTAAGGCACATTGATTAGTTTCTTTGCTGTCAGACACTTGTCCCAATAAGGCATTGGCATAAAATAGTCAATGTCTGCAATGATTTAAATACGATGCATGACCCTATTAATATTTTATGTTCCCGCTTTTGGTAACTGGTCTCGATTTTCTCCTGGACAGCTCTTGTTATTGGTTTGTGTATTCTCATGAATCTAATCTTTCTAATGCGCTTCGGACACTCGTGATACATATTAAGTTAAAAACATGATTACATATGTCTGATTTTTAAATTCAACTTGAGTTCAATTCAGTTTTGATAAAGAAACTGAGAAGAATTTGAACGGGACATCTGTATTGCTAAAAAATATTTTATTTTTACTTTAAGTCATTTCAGAAATTATGCGAATTGATATGCTGACGAAAAGTTTAATCAGTAGTGCATCATATATTTACGTTCTGTGACGCTTTCCATGACTTAGATATCGGCTTCAACACTACATCATACATACATACATACATATATATATATATAAATATATATATATATATTCCAATAATCACCCAATGTCCTACAGTGAATTATTACTACCCCATGGTTGTCCTAAATTTATAGGTAGTGTTTGAGAAATCGAAATTATTTTCAAGAAAATTGTTGGTCTTCAAAACATAGTGGAAAAACTATTGATTCCCTTTTCAAA
>JAQFXW010005397.1:0-10426 GCA_034693945.1 Dendrobaena attemsi
TTATTTAAAGCACCAAATAACAGTGGATGACGTCATTAAATGTTGAATAACTATGGTTCTGTGTGAGATATCTTGTTGAAATTCGGTTGCCTTATGTATATATGATTTAGCTTTTTGTCTGTAGAATTTCATTTGAAAAGTCTTACTTTTGGCCGAAATATTAGAAAAATACCGCAGTGCTCACTTTCTTGGGTTACCCTGTATATTATAGGCCTATAGTCTACAACTAATCCAAAACTCAATAGGACCTACTCACTAGCCACGTGCCGTCACCAAAGGCCCAAGCACCGCTATCCAAGTCATCATGAACTCTTTAAATCTCTCCAGTGGCTGAATATCTCAGGAAGAATCCACTTTAAAGTTCTATAATAATAGGCATACACGCAACCCAAATATCTCTCTGAACTTATTGTTATATGGGCTACTAATAATATAGGCTATATCCAAGAAACCCTTTCACCCGATCCAGCTCCTGTGACCTATCATAGCCGTTCCCACTGCTCTAGAAATTCTTTGCTGTAGTTCCCATTGCTCCAATGCAAAAGAACGGCTAGGAACCATATAACACGTACATACAAATCAAACCTTTGGCGTTCCTATTGCTCACCCAGACCACTTTAACCACTGCCTCCCGGAATTCCGACCATAGACCAACACGTCACGAACTAGACATGGATAACCCTTCTGATTCGATGCGGCGCTCGAGAATTTGCTAGTGCTCTGCACTTGGTCTCCGACTCAAAGTAGCCCTCTAGAAATTTTTTTTAGATTACGATTATGATTAGCGTAGGTCAATCGAGTTAGGCCTATTTAGCGGCAAGGTCTAAACCTCCAACTTGTAAGATCTGTTGCAATCGATGTCCAGACGTCAGCTCGACGCTGCACGTAATTAGAACATCCGGAAAGGGAAGGCTTGTTGCCCAGACACTTTAGTTCCACCTCGAGCAGCATTCAAGGTCCCATATGCCCCATCATCCCCATGCCCCGGGGTCAAAAGCCGAGCTCTGACAGCGGCCAGCAGTCTGTGGACAATAAATGACCAGCAGACAAGCAGACCCGACTGGTCATCAGGTTCGAGCGTCTGTTTGGCTTGTGCCCACTTCCCGCCCATCATCCTTAGCGACGCGACGAAGGGCGTGGTCAAACTCTGCTCCGCCCACAAACGGCCAGCCAGCAGATAGGTCAAAGGCGACGATAGGTCTCAAGGACGTGCGACCTCTGGTGACCCGCGAGAGCCATGCGGTGCAGCAGCGTTACAGTAGGCCTACACATCAATGTATGGGAAACCAGACACGCATTCTGTCAATTATCTGAATTATCTTGTCAAGTAGTTATGGGCCCTAATTATGGAGGATGTTGATCTGGTCAGCTGAAGGCATATGCGATCTAGGACGTGTTAAGCCCTCTGCCAACGGGCAGTGGTTAAGACCAGAGCTTCAGGATGCATAGGTCTACATTGAATGCATTGTAATTATATTATAAAACCTTACATGTCAAATGTTCATAGGCCTTACTTAGGTCTACAGATTATTATGGCAGAGCATTCCTCTTAAGCCAGTCCTGTATGCGAAGTGTTAGCGACTTCATCTGCTCAGCCTCTTCTCTCTCACGGTCTCATCTTTATAAATGCTTTATGAACTGAAGCTTACCATAAAATTACAATTTCCAACTGCAGGGGCTTCTATCCCCCCCCCCCAAGCAGCCGGGCTAAAAAACTCATGACTTTCCATTTCCCCCCTCAAAAGTACTCTTACATTTCATTTGACCAGCTTTCCCCTCTGTTTCTGAAATTTATACATTATGAAATGTCCCCCCCGCCTGTTTTCCACTGGGTGCACTTGCGGCCGCTTGGTATAGGGATAGAAGCCCCTGCCCAACTGTACTCATAATAGTGGAGTTGGCTGTGTAATAATAAATGTAATAGAAGACACAAGAGAATAGACTTAATAAAACCAGTTGTAAATTATTGTCACTATACGATATTGTATTTGGAAATAACTCACAAGTCTGACGAATCATATGCCAGAAATAATGCAGACAATTAACTGTAAAGTGTGTTGAATTGTACAAACATCTATCCAGCCTCTGTTATTAATACATCTGAATAAACGATTTCGGGAACAGAAATGTTCCAAACTGATTTTAGAACGTTCTGTGACGAGAAGACCTTATTCGTCGAACTACGACATAGTACTGAGTTGAGTTCATAACGCATATTAATTTGATTTTTTAAACATTAAAAACTGATATGAATAGCGGAATGTCCTCCGCTTTCAAGAAGTCCCAACGTGAATGTGAAAGGCTTTACGTTACGTTCCATTTAAATAAACATACAATCATTCAAATTGCTTAAAGATCATTCACAAGTGATCGACAAACAACAGTATAGGCTAACTCGTACAAATCACGCAATAATTGTCACATAACGAACCGATCCCACAGAAACGACGTTACAGCAGCATTTGCAAGATCATCGCCATGTAAATCAGTTCAAATAGCAGGCACATAATTATGCATGAAAACTTGGGCTAATAAAACTATTGTTTTAGACTTTCCATGTGAATATTCACCACATGTCACTGACTTTTACTATTATTAACCATTTATGCATAGCTTTCATCTATTCAACTTTACCACTAAGTTCTATCTCACTCTCTCCCTCAGACTTTAATTAATTCCTCTCCGGGAAGGAAGGGTCAACCACTCGGATCCTCCTCTTCCACTCCAGTCTCCCAGTATACTCTTTCTCCAACTTGAAAGAGACCTCAGATCTTCTTGCATTCTCCTCTTCTGTTGTTTTCAACTGCAGTGGCCATACACTTCGGCGTTCATGATCCTTTTAATTCTTTAGCATTAAATTCTACGTAGGCCTATCCAATTACAGTATCAGATTTTGCACCTAAAAGGTGTTACAGAAAGTGTATTAATGCATGCAAGCATAATTATACATTATACATACACTTTATGATTGAACTACAAAAGTCAAACTAAAGCCCAAAAACAGTGGCCTCCTACTACTATCGCACACATCTACATATCACCATATTTAATAGGAACATGCATAATTAACACCGAATACCTATTCCTCTTCCAAATGCAGTCTTGCTACATCATCTAGATTTAAAAGCAAAAATTATATTGATAACAAAACTCTATGGACCCTGTCCAACAGCTGCTGTCAGATGTCAAATACAAAAACCATCTTATCTGTGGAATGCTAAACTCTAGAAGAATAACAGTGGAACATCAGGGTGTCCACCCCCCCTATTTTCATAAAAATTCCCTCTAACAAATTCTCAAACTGAAAAATCAGATGCAAAACGCATATTTTTGCTGATGACCTTCTTAGTCATTCGTGAATTTTCATTTACAAATCGATATACAACTCCTGAATTTACCGTAGTTGATGACCTTGTTAGTCAATTGTCCAATTTAATTTTCATCTGCAAAATCGATAAATATACACACTTTCTAATTAATATAACACCTAAAAAAACTGTCTTTCCTCCTGGGAAAAAATTTCTTTTGCCCTCTGAATTTTTTTATTAAGATTTCTCCTTCGTTCCCCTACAGGATGGACGCCCCTGCACTCGAACAATAAACGCAAAAGATACTTGTCACAATAATTGTATAGGACTATTACCTTTCGGTTCAAGCCGCTCACTGTTGTCTTCCCGTTAAGTATGTCATTGCTGTACATTGTTTAGTGCATCAGTTATTAGAAACCTCTTCGCCTCTACACGATGCCTTTAGAATTGTCCTTTATACCAGATAGCCCGAAACAAACTTCGGACAAGACCTAATCTAAAACGTAAACTTCAAACATACTTGCAATCTTACAACTTATTATTTCGTATTAAAGGGATCATTCCTACCTTTTTGTAAAGAAAATAATATATTAATAATATAGTTCCAAAATCATTACCCGATTATTCTTCGGCTTAAAAGTCGCCCTTTATCAGATAGCCAAAAAACAAACCTGGGATAAGGCCTAAACAAACAATCAAATACTTACAATTTATCATTTAATTTTAAAGGGATCATTCGTACCTCTTGGGCAATGAAAATAATATGTTAAGAATAGTTTTCCAATATTACCCAATTATTCTAAAAGCTTAGAAACGGAATGTTGTATTGGAAGGTAATTAGTGGCATTCTGGAAACACTTGTCCAGCAAGATCTTTACAAAGACCAAGTCATTCCATATTTAAATCTTTAATCAACCGACTATTCTTGAATATGGTCGATTACAGTTACTTTGAGAAACAAATCGTGTGCATCATAAATTCATAATAGATCTGATCAAGTTGCTACATTCCTCTTGTGTGCATACCCACTGAACAACTGATCTATTACACTATGGGCAACCCAACATGATTGGTGCATTGGGTCGGAAAAATCACGCTTCCATAATCATAACACTATGCTCAATTAATCATGTGATCAGAGAATTGCCATTAACACAAGGTCACTTTGCATTCTTTACCATTTACATTATCAACATTTACTTTTGTAATAGCATTATTACATTACAATAATTTACAATTGTTACAGTTTACATCGGTACTTACAAATGATAAAAAACCGGACGTAATTAATATTTTCACAAATTGAAAATAAACACAAAAAACTCTGAACATTTCCCGTAGTGAAGGTAAAAATGGAACAATGGTTACAAAAGGTAAATCCAGATATTTTACTATAAACACAACCTTACTGTGGAGAACTTACAGCCACTGTAAATGTCAAATGCATACTACCTCAAAGTGAACTTAAACCGTTCAGAAAATGTCTAAAATTCTTACTAATGCTGCACACTTGCAACAGTGTCAACAGCACACTCTGAGAAAACACTACTTTTAATATAATATATGCTGGCTTTACAAACACAAGGAACACATTTGTGTACATTTATATTAACAAATAATAATAATAAATAAAAATAATGAGAAACGATATGCCAAAATATAGTAATTAATAATAGCTTTAGCAGTGTAGGTACAAATAACGAAACATTTTAATATTCATCTTGCCACCGACCCTATTATTATTGTCGTCCAGAAAGCGTTATTGGTGCTGCTTTAGCGAATGAATATCATGTAAAATCTTTGACCGATTTTTCACAAGATCAGCGTTTTCCAAACGACTGGAACTTTGCTAGAAGACCCTTCGTCGTTCCTTGCGCCGGCAACTCCTCCTCATCGAAGCGATCCGATTCTCGTATAACCGACGGATCGCGCACCGGATCGTTTCCGAATTCCCCGGCATCAGGGGACGCCCCGTAATCATTTTCGACCCCGTTCACCGAGGAATGACGGCTGTTTCGCTCGTTCTCTTCTTCGTCGTCGTTGACGTAAACAGCGGCTGGCTTCGTCTTTGGAGTCGGGTCTCGATTCGTCTGAGCTGGAGCGGCACGAGGTCTTGGAGGCGCCTTCGTGACGTCCTCCATCGACTTGAAGTGCTGGAGGAGGTTCCGCGTTGTGGCCGGAGCAGGCAATTCTTCTTCAATGATGACGGTCGTCGTTGAACTGTGAACCACGTCATCCGGAACCTGGTTAGAGGCTTCGAATCCGTCATCATCGTCTGCCGTGCTCCGTCGATGTTCTGGTCCAGCGGCGTATTCGTTTGCACTGTCTGACCACCGTGCTGCGGATGCAGAGGCTGCTGCAGCCTCCTCAGGGCTTGGCTTTTTAGGTACGTCGCCATGAACGATTAGAACGCCACGATTCATCGGAAGCGGTTCCTTTACCTCCCACTTGAACGTCTGAAACAGAATTCAACGAAGCATGTAAAGACATTGAGCGTATATATACAAATAGTTGGGCGTGGTAGTGCAGTGGTGAAGGTCACGCCTTGCAACTGAAGGGTTGTAGGCTCGAATCCTACTTGCTGTGTGAGGACCTTAAGCAAGTCCTTCACTCACAATTGCTTGAAGCGCTTTGGCTTGTTGTTGACTCGGACACACCTCCGGGCTGTGATCGGGACCCCCTCCAAGAAGTTAGTGAACTTGAAGGAGCGGTATAGAAATATGTTAATAAATAAAATAAATATATATAAAGGTCTTTTTGTGAGAAATAGTTACATAACTTTTGAAGCGTTTGGGATACAAGCATCTTCATTACTTCCGCTTATTTAATACACTAAGTTTGTAAAGACAGTTAACAATAACTAAAGAAATAGATCTATCCTTTCTTGTATAGCATATGTACATATCAGCATTCATGTCCAATTGTAGGTATATGCATAGCCATTAGTCATTGCTTATAGACTGAGTTGGTCCCTCAAGTTTCTCTGTCGTTGCCTAAGACGCGTTTTTGAGTTGGTCCCTCAACTTTCTCTGTCGTTGCCTAAGACGCGTTTTTGAGTTGGTCCCTCAACTTTCTCTGTCGTTGCCTAAGACGCGAGTCACTTGATGAGTATGGCTTCGAAATTTGCTTCAAATCTATGTTTATTTCATCATTGGTTCCGTCATCTGTAGTTTAAAAACATATTTATGTTGACCATAAAGCATGCACTAACACCATACTACTTAACAACTACCGACAATGAGCATTTTTCTCCACAAATAATCCTGTCAAATATATTGACTACTACTTTCAACACTTCCAGTATAACCTCAACAACACAAAAACAAGGTTTCATTTCACCATTTCCACCAAAACATCACTTCAAATTTATATGCCCTATTAATTTGACATTTCTAAACATAATTACAAAGTTTTAAAAGTCAGCAGTTCGTAAAAATTTTCATTAACCGTTTGTTCATTTTATTTCTTCTTTATTTTTTATTTATTCTGAGTTTGTATGAATTTAGAATGCAGTCCAATTAATTGAACTGGCAATATCGGGACACTGAAAAGAAAAGAAACTTTGTAAAGAAGATCTTCCATGTCACCCAGAAACGCTCCAAGACCAAAGAAAGATTTTCCAAAGCACCCTCAAAGCCTGTCGCAAGATGATTTCCTACAGACAATGCCAAAATGCAAGCATTTGTTTTGTTGACATCGTCCAAAGTCTAGAAAAGAGAAGGTCCTATTTTGCCAACACCAAGGCATCCCCTTATTACGTTAGAGATTTAAATCTCGGGATAGCACAGTTCGTGCACGAAGACCTAAATGGCGTGGCTGGACAGGCAGTAACGTAGGAAGGATCCCACCCAATCGATTCACTGAAAAATGAACAGGGTTGAGGCTATACGGTGGCCATAGAAAATCGTTTACATTTACATTGGTCCATTCTCCTCTGATTTCATTCTGTAGAATCAGTGTACTGGCTTATGACCCTCTTATCCTAAGCGACCTTCCTTCAAATACTGGCTTTCAAGTTTTCAAGACTGATTTTCTCCTGAAAGGAGTATTTTGATGCAAAAATTTGGTTCAGAAGCTTCCATTGACGTGTGCCCTTTTGCATAACGAAAGATATGCTGCCGTAGAGATTATCAGCATACCAGATTACCGGTAGATTAGTTTTAAATTTAAACCATGCTCTAAAAATCACCACCATGTTAAGACTGCAATGAAAATGCAGCACTTTTGTTTGGCATTTAACGATGCTGGATCAAGACACTTGATAAAATATAAGCAGTTTAAACAGACGCAGTTATGTTTTGAGCATTTGACAGTGATACTGCAAGAAAATAAATACAGTTAGTTTGCCTTTCAGATAAAAAGTATTCCTGCCAAGCCTTGGCATCAATACAAAGAGAACTCTTATTAGCACTGCAAGAAACCAGAGACCATTATATTATGCATGTAAGTAAGCAGAGCTGCTTTACAACAGACACCTTTACAATACACCCGACAGTACATGTCATGCACAGGGATTAGGTTTGCAATAACAATTGCAGCATTGAAGGAACTAAGATAATGGAAAGCACCCGTTTCCCACCCGTTAGCCCTCAGCCGGGAATCGGCAATCCCACGGTCCTGGACACGAGGTCAGTGCATCTCAGCATTTCAAATGGGTCTCTCTATGGCACTTTAAGCCAGCACATTTACACAGTCGCACACATTCTTCTACTTGCCACCCAATGCAATGTCATTAACACTGAATAGTTGTGAGCTACATAAAGAAAATGAGAATCATTTTCAATGGCATATATTAAAATGCAACAAACTCCTAAACCCTGTGCATTGCTTTGAACGATTTGTTAAAAACAAGACAAGGTTACATCTGCATACTGAAACTCTGTGCATGCATTTAACAAGTTATTAGTGAGACAGGAAGCCAGTAACAGACTAGACACCTACTTTTTCGTCTGCGTCGACCTGTCAGAAAAATACTCAAATTTAATACAATTTACAATCCTTGGTTACATCAAGAACAACCCAAGACACTGAGAGACTTGAATTAAGAGTTTTACTGCATACAAATAATCCTCACAGGATTAAGCGCTCTCAAACTGAAGTTATGTGGTGAAAATGTATGGCATAACAGTGCAAGAAAAGACTTAAATTTCAGTCTGTAATTTTGTCTTTAAGAGAAACTAATAATTATGTTATGGTAACTTGGTAAGTGCGGGAATTTGTTGGGAAATCAAATTAAATAAACAGCAAATGCTCTCGCCTGTAGGGTATAAAATCCTTGAATTCACGAGATTAGCATCTTAAGAGTCAAGCAGTCTAATCGCTGAAAATCCCAACTCATTTGAAACATCAAGAGTATAATATAAGTGTGTGGAAATTACTTACACTAATCAGAATTGCAGAATAGGGATTTCTGCTGCACATAAGGAAGCGCGATTATTCATAGGTGCTTAATAGCACAAGAAGAGCTATGCTGATGCTTTCCTGTTCTATAACATTTTAAATGATATAAAGTGAAAACTATCAGGACATACACTGATTATAGGCACATTGTGTTTGCACTTCTTTACAAAAATGGTGTTAAAGGCAATGGGTATTAGGGCAGCCTTTAGCGAACATGTCTACTAATACAATATTTCGTTTTACTGGTGAAAACCACACAGAGGACATCCTTGAAAGCAATTCAAGTACAGTATTATACAAATGGCTGTGTCTACATGCAGAATATATTATGTCAAAGCTCAAATCCTATTTGGGGTCCAGTACCTGATAGCAATTTATTCAGAAGCAAGAAAATTCTGTTGTATTTCGGGTCTAGTTCACTCAAACTTCAAACTGTGCGTGTATGAAGTTGTGCCTGTGTCAACTATTCATTTTAAATAAATAAAATACTGATTGACTAGGAGTTTACTTTGACCATAAAGAAAGATGAACAAGACTGCATACCCTCTTAGGTTGGGCTGAACTTGCTGTCCCGTATCCCTCGAACCCTTGGAACGCTGCAAGGCGCTGTTTAGTAGGGGCACCAGACGGCTGGTCATCCTCCTGATCCGAATAGGCATCTGGCCGAATGTCCTCGACCTGCTTTGCCCTCGTATTAGTCTTCTGGACCGGATACATCCGCGCTCGCTGAACCGTTTCGACCCGCGACATCGACTGCGACCTTCGCGCATTAGCCGACGACCTCGGCTCGCGACTTCTTCCTCTTTTCGACTGCTCCTCGATATTCCTCCACTGCGCCAGAAGACTCTTTGCATGACCAGCCTGTGGGAGTTCGTCCGTGCGCTCATCTTCCTTACGATCCTGTGACGAAGATCGCACAATCGAATCCGGAACATCTCGACCGACTGGCGGAACAACCACCTCCGCAACTGGATCGTTGGAAGCCCGCGAATCATTGGAAGAGCGGGTGGATAGGGTCTGATGGCGTTTGGCAGTCTGTGCCGTAGTCGTCTGCTTAGGTGCCGCTGGTGCCCCGTAGACCGTTGGTGCCTTGCTTCCCGCTCCTTGACTGTCCTCCATCATCTTGAACTTGGCCAGCAGGGATCTTGTAAATGCAGGCGGTGGCAGTTCATCTTCCACAATGCAGGTCGTGCTCGACTGAACGACTTCGCTTGTGGAGTCTCTTCGTTCGAGCAGCCTGTTCCGATCGATTTCCAGATCCGACTTCTCGGAGTCCGTTCGCACCCGTTCGGACACAAACTCCTGGCTTGGCTTCTTTGCGGTCTCCACGTGTACGACTGTGGCGGACGCTTTGGCCGTCGGCTTCTTCTGCTGGTTAGGATGCTGAGCGGGTTGAGCCACGTCTTGCGACATCTTCTCAAAGATGTTACGAACGGATTTGATGGGCACCGTGGGCATCTGAAACAAAACCAAACCGCCACACACTGTAGCCAAGTGGTTCACTTCTTTTAAAGTTTAATAATAACAACAAGTTAATCTATTTGGAATGAATGCGCACGCATCTAGATGGGAAAGTTGTCACCTGGCGGTTTTAGCATATATAAACATTATACAGGGTGATTAAAAATAATGATCACCCAACGTCTTTTGCTAATATTTCGGTCAAAGGAAGGAATTTATAAATAACACTTTACAGGCTGAAAGGCAATTCATATTTA